>JAJEJO010001883.1:21560-145510 GCA_020662805.1 Glaucomys volans
AAAAAAAAAACTTGGAAAAGTGACTGAAGAAACTAACAGCCTCAGGTAAACAACAAAAATCAAATCCTTAGTAGGGGCAACAATCTAATATTCAGAGTTGTCACAATATGATTTTCAAAATGCCCACTTATAACCCCAAATTATGAAGCATGCAAAGAAACAAAAAGGTATGACCCATTTCTGGAAGACATCAACAGAAGCTATCCCTGACTAAGCACAGCTGCTGGGCTTTCTTGGCCAAGACTTTCAATCAATAGTCTAAAATATGCTCAAAGAGCTAAAGAAAATTATGGACAAAGAGTTAAGGAAAACCAAGAAATACTTTTATTTCAACAAATCGAGAACACTAATAAGGAGAGAGATATTATAAAAAGTAACCAAAGAGAAATTTTGAAGTGTCAAAGTCAAAAACTGAAGTGGAGATTCTACCAGAGTTGTTATAGTAGGTATTAAAGAAAAAAACAGTGAAATTGAAGATAGGACAGTTAAATTATTCAGGAAGGAAAAAAATGAAGAAAATGAAGAGAATAAAGTCTAATGGAACCATGAAAAAATCACTAACTATAATTTAGGCATGATGAGAGTTGGAGAAAGAAAGGAAAGAGAGAAAGGGGCGGAAAGAATACTTGAAGAATACAATAATGTTGTCAGTGGTTTCACTTACTATATTCTGAAAATGCCATCCTATATCATATTGCCCAGACATGAACTGTCTTTTTGTCCAGTGTATCTCTGCTGTGTATGCTACCCACTCGTGAATCACTTGATAACCACTTCAGTTGTCAGATCGATTGTTGTGGTATTGCACTGCTGTGTTCTGGTAACACTTATTTGTTTTTTTTTTTAATTTTTTTGTAGTCTAGATGGACAGGACGCCTTTATTTTATTTGTTTATACTTGCATAGCTTTCATTTTGCTTCAGATGGCTGAACAGGCTTCTACATTCATGTGAAAGTTTACTTACTTTCATATAAAAAGGCAAGGAAAAAATTGGTCCTCATTGCCTAATAGGAAACTTGAGTCCCTAAATAAATTATCTTTAACAAAGATACATCAACATTGGGGTCTCTGTGCAATACTCTGTGCAATACTCAGTTTTGAAATGATCTGAAGTGCATTTACAGAACTAGAGCCTGTCATCTTGAGCTTAGAATGGTCTTCCACCTTATGCCATCTTACCATGATGCCTCCTCGTTTCCCTATTAGTTCTTCTATCTGCTCTGGTAGGCGAGATGCTACTGTTTCATGCCTATGTTAAGAATTGAATCATCCAACTGAGCAGGTAAACAAGGCACTTAAACCAGGAAAGGCACTTCTGGTAAACTGTTCACTGAATGTGTGAGGCCTTCACAGTAAAGCTCCACCGTTTCTCATTCTGTTCTTCTTTACCACTGAGAATGGCAATCCCATTGTGTGTGTGTGTGTGTGTGTGTGTGTGTGTGTGCGGTGCTGGGGATTGAACCCAGGGCCTGTGCTTGCAAGGCAGGCACTCTACCAACTGAGCCATATCCCCAGCCCAGCTATATCCCCAGCCCTATCTCATATTCCTGGGCTACGTTCTCTGCTGCATGTTAACTCCATGCTCCGTGAGCTGCTGGCAGTCACCTAGTGGTTTAATGGTCACCTCTTTAATGGTGTCCACTACTTGCAAAAGGATCATTAGTCATTCCTTCAAGAGCTTGCCAGGGCTTCCCTTTAAATCACTAACACGCTGTTTGAGGACATCCCTTGTCTGTGGCGTACTCTTTTTGATTTCTGTGCCTCCTGCAGCCCCTGCAGTCTGCGGCCCAGCTCAGGCCGATAACTCTGCACTGCCTCCACCTTCCCTCAGGCCTCCTGCAGCAGGAGCTCTGGGTCCAGCCCCATCGTGGTTCTCATCAGGCAGCGCAGCCTCGAGCCGGTGGGCAGAGCAAGTCACCCTTATTTTACTTAATAATGGCCCCACAGTGTAAGAGTATTTATTCTGGCTATTTTATTGTAGCATATTGTTATAACTGTTCCATTTTATTTTTGGATGTTGCTATTAATCTCTTACTTTGCCTAATTTATGAATCAAGCTTTGGCATAGGTATATATGGATACGAAAACACACAACAAACAACACACACACACAGAGAAAATATGAGGAGCTTGGGCATCCACTGGGGGTTTTGGAACATTGGTAAGAACAGACTATCATAATGGCCAAGAACTCTCCAAATTTAACGAAAGACATTAATTTACACATATAAGAAGCTCAACAGACTCAAAAACTAATCATAAAGATATCCATATAGATCACATTATAATCAAACTGTTAAAAGCCAGAGAGGACAAAAGAATCTCGAAAGTAGCAAAAGAGAAGCAGCCTGTTATATACAAGGGTCCTCAGGGGGATCAAGAGCTGAATTGTGTTCAGAAACCAAGGAGCCACAGGGAGTGGGATGACAAATCTAAAGTGCTGAAAAAAATAAAAAATAAAAAAGCCCTGTGGACCAAGATTTCAGTATTCAGCAAAAGTATCCTTCAAAAGTGAAGGAGGAGCCGGGCGTGGTGGCGCACACCTGTAATCTCAGCAACTTGGGAGGCTGAGGCAGGAGGATTGCAAGTTCAAAGCCAGCCTCAGCAACTTAGTGAGGCCCTAAGCAACTCAGTGAGACCCTGTCTCTAAACAAAATACAAAATAGGGCTGGGGATGTGGCTCAGTAGTGGAGTGCCCCTGGGTTCAATCCCCAGTACCAAAAAAAAAAAAAAAAAAAAAAAAGGTAAAGGAGGAATTGACATTCCTAGATAAACAAAAAGTAATAGGGTTTGCTACTGGGAGACCTGCCCTACAAGGACTGTTAATGGGAGCCCTTCAGGCTGAAGTGAAGGCACTAGACAGTAATTCACAGCCACACAGAGAAATGAAGAACTCCAGCCAAGATAATACAAAGGTAATACAAAAACTAGTGCTATTCTATTGTTGGTATGTAATTCCTTTTTTTGTTTCTTATATGATGTAAAAGACAGATGCTTAAAATAATACTTATAAATCTATGATAATAGACAAACAATACATTAAAATGAAATTCCTGACAACAGCAACACAGAATGAGTCAGCAAGGGCAACAGAGGTGCAAAGATCCTATAGACTACTGAAACTAACTCGATAACAATTCAAGTTAGATTGTTATAAATTTAGGAAGTTAGTAGTAATTCTCATGATAACTACTAAAAGTAAAATCTAAAAACTAAAGAACAGGAAATGAGAAGGGAATCAGAGGTAATTACAAAAAGAGATAAAAGGCAAAAAGAGGAACAATAAAGATATAAGGTATACAGGAAAAAACAGCAAAATGACAGAAAAAAGTGTTTCTAAGTAAGTAAATATTTTAAATGTATATTGATCAAGCTTTCCAATCAAAAAGCAGTGATTGGCAGAATGGAATTTTAAACAATGATCCAACTATAAGCTAATCTACAGGAAACTCATTTTAGATTCAAAGACACAAATGGGTTGGATGTGAAAGGATAGAAAAAGATATTCAGCATTTCATGCAAATTATTATCAAAACACAGTTGGAGTGGCTACAATAATATCTGAAAAAATATCGATAGGGAAAAATTGTTACAAAAGACAAAGAAATTCATTATATATTAATAAAGGAGCCAATTAATTAAGATTTAACAATTAGCAGAGTGTGGTGGTGCATGCCTATAATCCCAACAACCCTGGAGGCTGAGGAAGGGAGATCACAAGTTCAAGGTCAGCCTGGGCAATTTAGTCTCAAAATAAAAAGGGCTGAGGATGCATGAATAAGGTGGGCAGTCCAGGTGAGGATGAGAGTCATCACCATGACCTAGAGAAGAATAGTGTGTGTGGTACAGGAGAAAATAACACAGGGGAAGAGTTTAGGGTCTGCCCATGTACAGAGGGGACGGTGGTGGAAAAGACAAAGGAGAGTGCAAAGAGCCCACATTGGGGCAAAAATTGATCATGGAAGTGTGGTTTTGCAAAAACAACATTAACCAAGGTGATGGAAAAGAAAACATGGCAAAGGAAAGCAGGCCAGGACAAGAGTGAGAGTAAGGATTGGTAGGTGCAGCCAAGGACAGAAGTTAAATAGCAGTGAGGCTGACTCCGTCAGTCTGGGCTGTCCAGCTCATCCCTCAGGTTCCCACAGAGACCAAGCCAGGTCCAAGTTATGGTACCATGTATGTTACCAGGTGGAGGGTTCCTCCGGTCTTGTTTCCCTGAAAGAAAAGTTTCAGCTGAGAGGCCGAGTTAGGAAAGCATAAAGGTTTATTTAGTGAAACAGAAGGAATGCTCTGAAGTGTGTGGAACACACTGCCTCCAAGAAAAAGGGCTGGGTTTTCTTTTTTCCTTACTATAGGGAGTACAATATGGGATCTTATTTAGCTAGGTAGAGTTTTAATGTTAATTTAAAAGCCAATAATATGTTGAAAAGGAGAGGACCTGGAAGGAATGAAAGAAGAGAGAGACTTAAGGAGAAAGATGTATGATATAGCACTATATCACAGAGAGATCTGATTTTCAAAAGGTTAATTTATCACCAAATGTAATGATCTGATTCTGTGTCCTGCTCTCTCCTTTGTGCATGTGGTCTCTCTCTCTCTCTCTCTCTCTCTCTCTCTCTCTCTCTCTCTCTCACACACACACACACACACACACACAAACACACACAAACACACACACCACACATCATAAACTCAAGCACCTGAGGCTCATGGTTGTGAAGTTTTCATTGTGGTCCGTTCAAGACAAGGAGAAGCAGTAGAGATCTTTGAAAATGATTGGACTGTTTGACATTTTGAAATAATGGTTTCATCCTGCATCTTCTCTTATAAATAGCTAAAAATTACTCAGAACTCTGTGCTGACCTATCCATCAATGCTCAGCCAGGGACTGACTACATATTATTTAGTTCTGGTGTCCTAATGAAGTTTGGAATAATCTTTCACTCTTTGGCAAAGCTTGTTTTCTGCATCCTAGGTGAAAATTCTGGTTCTTAGCTATGACATTTATAAGTCTTTCATTCCTGTTTTCTATTTTCCTCTCCAATTTGATTGTTCATAGCTCATTCCACTAGAATTTACCTGTTTCCCAGTGACCACCACCCTTACTTTATTTAATAATAGCTCAAAGCCCAAGAGTAGAGATGCTGGTCATTCAGATATGCCAAAGAAAAAGTCATGAAGTGCTTCTGTTGTGGTTTAGACGTGGTGTACCTTAAAAGCTCACAAGACGATGCAAGAAGGTTTGGAGAAGAAATGATTGGGATGTAGTCTTAACCTAATCATTTAATTAATCCTTTATGGGATTAACTGAGCAGTGACTGGAGGCAGGTGGGGTGTGGCTGGAGGAAGTGGTTCATTGGAGGCATGGCTTTGGGGCATATATTTTGTATGTAGAGAGTGGATTGTCTTTTCCTCTGCTTCCTCATCATCATGAGAGGCTCTTCCTTCCACTACACTTTTCTGCCATGATGTTCAGCTCACCTCAAGCCCTGAGGAATGGGAGGAATGGAGCTGGCCTTCTATGGACTAAGACCTCTGAAACTGTGAGCTCTCAAATAAACTTTTCCTCCTTTACAGTTGTTCTGGTTGGGTCTTTCAGTCGCAGCAGCAAAAAATCTGACTAAAGACAGCTTCCTTTAAGTGAAAGGTGAAAGCTCTCACCTTAATAAGGAAGAAAAACAATCATATGCTGAGGTTGGTAAGATGGACAGTGTGTTAAGATACCAAGAGTGGGTGGGGAGTGGGGGAAGAAAGAGAGAGCACATTCAGAGGATCATTACAGTGTATTATTATAACTATCTATTTTATCATTAGATATTGTTAATTTCTTACTGTGCCTAATTCATAGATTAAATTTCATCATAGGTACACATGTACAGGAAAAAATAATAGATAGGGCTTGGTACTATCTGCTGTTTCAAACACCTACTGGGGGGGTCTTGGAATGTATTCCCCATAGACAAGGGGAGACCCTGTAACGCTGAATTCACTCTGACTTAAGTTTCTTTCTCTGCTCACCCAATTGTAAACCTTCTCATGCTGGCCTCCTCTCCATGATCGGGGCCCCCCTCCGAGATCACTTTCTGAGAGCAGCCTTATCTGATTAGTGACCAGTCTTTCCAAGTCCTCTCTTGTCCCACCAGCCATAGTCCCCTCTACAGGGCCTTCTTCGTGTTTCTCAGGGCATTTATGGCTGTCTGACTTTATTGCATTATTTTCTTTCTCTACTGAAATACAAGCTCCAAGAAAGCAGAAATTGTACTGTTTTTACTATCATATGCTCAGTGTCCATGCTGTGCAGGAGGATAGGAGGCTTGGTAAATATTCACTGACAAGTGAAAGAAAGAAACCAAGGCTCAGAGGTCTTACCTCGCTTGCTAGGATGCACATCAGTGCCTGAGTCAGACACCAGCCCACATGTTTCTACATTTGCTCCAAAGCTCCTGCCCTTCCATGCACTCAGTGACTATCACAGGAAGAGTCCCAGAAACCTCTTCTTTAGAAAGCCCAATGAGGTGCCCTTCCTGAGGACTTTCAAGGTCATCCCGGACATGGACTCTGGACTTTGTAGTCGAGCCTTTGGAATATTTGACTAGCCAGCCTTGCTGTGGGCAGGAGTGTTCTTGGGTGTGGATGGGTGCTATTGCTGGTGCCCGGCAGTGTGGTCTCTACAGGGAGGACCCTGCCCCACAGAATCTGGTTGTGCATGGGATCTGGGGCCTGGCTCTTCTTTCAGGAGACTCTAACTGTAGAGGAATAGTTAGCAGGAAGGTAGGATTCCAAATTTCAAGTGTTTAAAGAAAGCTTTCAAAACTGGGAAGGATATGGTTAAGAAATTGTGGTCTGACTTGCCCTGAAACCATATACATGGTTCCTGGGGTTAGAGATTTACATTTTGATGGCAAAGTGTGGCAGGGGCAGGGAAATCTGAGGCACTGAACAGACTGGGTCATCTTGTATAAGGGATGTTTATGAGGATAGTACCACAATCTGCAGATTATCCTTAGTGGAGTCTGAGGACTCAGGATGGGGAGAGGAAGGACATGAAGTTATTTTTAGGCCTAAGAGGTATGTGAGCAGTTCTGATAAAGGCAGAGAGGTCAGGTTGATTCTGCATGAGGGCTGGCCCACAGGATGTAGGAGCAAATGGGGCATAGAATCAGCAGCAGGAGGAAGAAAAGGCCACTCCAACACTCGTCTGCAGGCCAGGAAACCTGGAAGATCTTACCCCTCAGAGGCCCTCCTGAGAGCAGAAACCTGGGCAAAATCTCCCAGTGGGGTTTAGACCTCAGCTTTATCTCATCCTTGTTGTGTGACTTGGAACCTCTCTGCTTGTTTACCTGAAAAGTGGGAATGATAAAAACAATGAAGAATCGTCAAAGGATAAGATGAAAACATGCTGCGAAAAGACGCAGAGCAGTGTCCAGCCCAAGCATTTCCAGAATGTGGCACATCCCCAGCTCAGCTCTGTGTACCTCCTTCCCCCAGACTTCTGGAAGCCAGCACTGCATTCCAGAAACTCCTAAATGATACTTTGTTTAGATGGAAACACAGCCCCCCTGGGAGCTTCACTGGAATAAAAGAAGAAGGGCTCCTGATGGGAGAAGATGCTTGGGCACCAATCCTGTTTCCCGCCTACAGCAGCAGCCCACCCCAAGTCAGTAGCACCTAGAAAGCCACCATTTCTCTATCACTTCTTCTCCGTTGAGGTTAGTGTGCTCAGGAGGAGCACACAACTGTGTGCTTGGGCAGCCCCTGTTTGGCGTCTTCTGAGAGTACACAGACTGCCATGCCACAGCCTTGTATTTTTCTAGTTTTATGATGTCAAAGACGACTCATTAGGGTCGGTGTTAGCTTTACTGATTAATCTTACTTATGCACATGTCTTATTTCTCCCAGAAGATTTACTGGGAGCTTTCATTTCTGCTACACTAGGAACAAAATCACAGGAAGGTCTCAGGAGCATTGCATATTGCAGACTCCATCTCTTTGGCCCTCCACATTAATTTCCTTCAAATGACACCAAGGGGCCAATATGCTGAACATACACCTTTGCTTCGATGAAATTTTTGCTTTCATTTCTAACCATTTGTGTAAAAAGCTCGGGTTTGAGTTTGTTTAGACCTTTTGGGCAGGGAATTGATCTCCAAACCACTTCCAAATTGCTTCCACGTTGGAAACTTGCTGAGTCCAGCATTTTCTCTGCTGAACCAAAAGCTTCAATTCCTTTATCAGATGGAAACCAACACACACCACGCTATGATTCCCAGTCCTCATCCTTAATAAGGATTTCAAATCTTTAAATTAAAGCCATGATCCCAAGGTATTGTTTGAGAGGAGTTCACATCTTTTTCTTGAATACTGTTTTGCTCAGTTGGAATTTTTCCTGGGACAATCACTGAGTTCTGTACCTTGACTTCTGCTCCCTACCTGTGTCACTTCCATGTGGACCTCTGGGCTAGAACAGCCAACTACAAACAAAATATCTTTTAGTGAGAAACGTGAAACAGTGTAAGTTCTGGAAAACAATGTGGCCGTTAATACCCCACAACAGTTATTCTGGTGAGCAGAAAGTCAAGACGATAGTAGAGAATAGCCAGGAGGTGGAGGAAAACATGAGAAAACATTGGTCAACAGAGTGAACCATCCTGAGGATGAGTCACAAAGGAGGATGAAACTTACTTGGGAGAGGTGGAGTCAGAAATGTACCATCTAGTGTGGATCCTGGAGGCCACCTCTCAGCTTTTACCAGGTCTCCAGGTTGCTGGGGAGATGGACCCTTTCCCAGCCAACCCTGGGGATTCTGGTTCCAGTGACCTGAAAGTGGCCGGGGAGTCTGTATTTAATGGCAACACCAATAACAGCTACATGCCAGCCACCGTCCTAAAATTTTCATATACATGCGGTCCCTGATTTATGAGGGTTTGACGTATAATTTTTTAACTTCGCAGTGGTGCAAAAGTAATATGTATTCAATAAAAAGTGTACCTCGAGTTTTGAACTTTGATCTTTACTTGGGCTAGTGATACATAGTATGAAACTTTCAGCCATGCTGGGCAGTGACAGTGAGTTGTAGCTTCCGATGAGACTGTTTTGAATGGGTGAGCCCCAGATGAGTCCTTAGAAAGGACTGGGCTCTTCTTGATGAAAGATTTGAAATGTGAAAGAATTTGACACGAGAGATTCTCTGTGCCTGGTTTTAAAGTTGGAGGGGGTTATATGGCAAGGAATGCAGGTGTCCTTCCAGGAACTGACAATCAGCAAGGAAATGAGGGCCTCAGTGCAAGGAACTGAATTCTGCCACAACAGGTGACCTTGGAAAGGGTACTGGGCTTCCACATGAGAAAGCAGCATTGGCCAATTCCTTGATTTGAATTTTGTAGATACTGAGCACGATTAGAATACAGTCATGTTGAGCATGAACTTTTATTTTCAGTGAGAAATTGTACTCCATTTATTTGATCATGCAGTCCAAAAATACATGCATAGTGGCTTCAGAATTGGTAATACTTACCCCATGGGAAGCAACCCTAACCAACTAAAGTAAGTAAACTCACTTCCTACGTTACCTGGGTCAGCTCGAATTTCCCTCACTCCTTTCAGTGAGGTCATTTCATATATTTCTAATAGAATTCTATTGCTTTGTCCTCATTGCTCCTGGAATCACCAAACCTATAATAATTTTTTTCACTTATATACAGTTAGGTTTATAAATGTATAAGCCTATATAAAATTCTGCAGGATTTCATAAGAATAGTCATGCATCTATGATTACAGTATCATGCAAATTATCACTGCATTAGAGAAATTCTATTTATTTCACCCATTCAAACCTCTCTCACCTAAAACCCTAGTAACAACTGATCTCTTTCCTCTCTCTGTACTTTGACTTTATACAATGTCACATAAATGGAATATAGTTCTTGCTTTTTCCAACTTCTTTTTTTGATCAATATGTCCATTATATTTGTAACATGTATCCCATGGTTATTTAATTTATATGTCTCAATGATCAAAAAAATGTTGAGCTATTTAAGGTATTTCTTGGATATTTATATAGCTTCTTTGAAGAAATGTCTACTTAAAAAATTTACTTATTTTTGATTAAGATATTCGCCTTTTGTTTTAGAGTTGTAAGGAATTTTATATATTCTGGACAATACATTCTTATCCTATATAGTTTGCAAATATGTTATCCCATTCTTTGAGTTATCTTTTCACTTTTGATGGTGTATTGTGTTTAATTCTGATTAAGTTTGATATTTCTATTTTTATTCTGTCATTTGTGCCTTTGGTTTCACATTATAGAAATCATTTTTTCAGCTAAGGCTATAAAGATTGATTCATATGTTCTTTTCCACAAGTTCCCCAATTTTAGCTCTTACCTTTTGGTAAATGATTCATTTTCAGTCTTCTATGCATGCATTGTGGAGGAGGAGTCCAATTTGCATGTGATATCCACTTTTCTAACATTTTTCAAAAATATTTTTCTTGTTGAATATTTTGGCCATAATGTAAAATCAGTTGACTATACATATAAAAATTAACTTTTGGACACTAAAGCTGTTCCACTAATCTAGACGTCTTTTACCAGTAAAATTATGGAATGCTTCACAAATTTGCATGTCATCCTTGCGCATGGGCCATGCTAATCTTCTCTTTATCGTTCTAATTTTAGTATATGTGCTGCCCAGCGAGCACAAGCATGAACTTCTGACCTACAGAACTCTAGTCTAATAAATAGTTGTGTTAAGCAGCTAAATTTGCAGCACCTTGGGCTGAGGATGTAGCTTATTGGTAGAGTACTTGTTTAGAATGTGCACGGCCCTGGGTTTGATCCTCAGCACCATATGCACACACACAAAAAATTGTGGCACTTTACATAGTAACAGAAACACAAGATCGATCTTGGTAGAGTGGGGTGCGTCCATAAAAAGTACCCAAAATGTGGGCATGATTCTGGAACCAGGAGCCAGCATAGGCTGAAGGGATTATTTTGGGGAGAATTTTGAAAATCATGACAGAAAAAAACTTAAGTCACCTTGAATAGACTTAGTAGAATTATGAACCTTAGGGATGCCGCTAGCAAGGGCTCAGAAGGAAGTGAGGAATATTTTATTGGAAACTGGAGGGAAAGGAATCCTAGTGATGTAGTGACAGAGGGCAGAGTTGTCTATTGAAGTTCTGTGGAGAGCAGAATTTGTAGGAGATAAATTTGAATGTTTATATATTATTAGAAATGAATATATATGTGGCTGCATAATTCTTCTTATAGTCTATCATATATATATTCTTTTTTATTTTGCATTTTTATTTTATTTTTTATTTTATATATTTTTAAAATTTTGATTCATTGTACACAAATGGGGTACAAATGGTTGTACATGAAGTAGGTAGCACCATTTGTGTAATCATACATGTACATAGGGTAATGATGCTTGTCTCATTCTCTTATTTTTCCTTTCCCCCCACCCACTCCCCACCCCTCATTTTCCTCTATGCAATCCCTCCTTCCTCCTCATATATATATATTCTATTGGTTATATTTATATTCTTTTTGTTCTGCTTCCCTGGAGAATCCTGATTGACATAGACTCATTTCCCTAGTTGTGGCACTAGAGATTTTTCTGATATTCAGACCCTTGGCAGTGGACTCCCCTGGAAGGACTGGACCTCAGCCCTCTTCTCTGGGGATGCTCTCAGCTTTAGCAGTTGTAGCTGCACATTAAAGCCACTATTCTGATGTTCTTTTAGAGTTCTCTCTACTATTTTTTTCAGCCAATCCCTTATTACTTGAATCCCCTGTTATATTAGTAATTATTTACATCAAATTTTTCTTAATAAAATGATGATGTGGTTTCAGCTCTTCTGTCTGGATCTTGATTGATACCAGGAGTCATCCCTGGGGAAAGACAACAGAGGCAGAACTTGGAATTGCTTTGGACATTTAATCATATCTTTATCTATGGTTGGCTGTGCTGAAGTACCCACAGAAGCAAGTTCTTAGGAACACAGTGCTTGCTGGACTGACCTGCTGTGGTTGTGCTGATGATTCTAAGAACTGTGATATAAGATGGTTTTGTATTTCAAGCACACTTGAGCACTTACAAAGAGTCATAGTCTGACAACTGGAGAGCTCAAAAAAATCTTTTTTCTTATAACTAAACTGAGAGCACTTAAAATCAGACACAAAATTTATTTTTTTTACAGAGTTGCTTTTATTTTTTATTTTTTTTAATTTATTTTTTTATTGAACACAAATGGAGTACAGCTATTGTTTCACTGGTTGTACACAAAGTAGAGTCACACCATCTGTGCGTTCATGCATGTACACAGGGCAATGGTATCTGTCACACACTCTGTTATTAATTTTACCCCCCACCCGCCCCCACCCCTCCCTTCCCTCTATGCTAGCTATCTTTCCTCCATTCTTACCATCTTTCCCCCCCACATTATGCATCATCATTCATTTATCAGAGAGACCATTCGGCTTTTGAATTTATGGGATTGGCTGATCTCACTTAGCATAACAGTTTCCAACATCATCCATTTACCTACAAATACCATAATTTTATTCTTCTTTATAGCTGAGTAATATTCCATTGTGTATATATACCACAGTTTCTTTATCCATTCATCTACTGAAGGGCATCTAGGTTGATTCCATAATCTAGCTATTGTGAATTGAGCAGCTATGAACATTGATGTGGCTGCATCACTGAGGCAATCTGATTTTAAGTCCTTTGGGTATAAGCCAAGGAGTGGGATAGCAGGGTCAAATGGTGGATCCATTCCAAGTTTTCTAAGGAATCTCCACACTGCTTTCCAGAGTGGCTGCACCAACTTGCACTCCCACCAGCAATGTAAGAGTGTACCCTTTTCCCCACAACCTCGCCAACACCTGTTGTTGCCTGTGTTCTTGATAAAAGACATTCTAATTGGGGTAAGATGAAATCTTAAGGTGGTTTTGATTTGCATTTCTCTTATAACGAGTGATGTTGAACATTTTTTCATAAATCTGCTGATTGCTTGTAGATCTTCCTCTGTAAAGTGTCTGTTCATTTCCTTGGCCCATTTATTGATTGGGTTATTGGTGTTCTTGGTGTAAAGATTTTTGAGTACTTGGTAGATTCTGGAGATTAGTGCTCTGTCCGAAGTGTGTGTCAGAGTTGCTTTTAAATTTTAGAACATTAGTGGGTAAAGAATGTGATTCTGAAATTTATAATGGGAAAATCTTGTTGGACCCAGAAACAAAAGGACAATATTGAACCTCTAAACTGCTCCGAGATGCCCTTACCCATGGAAGAAGTCTGTCCTCTGGTATTTGAAAATATTAGCTTTCCTTTGTCTGAAAATCTGGTGAAAACAGCCTATTTTAGTACTTTTGGATCTATATGGTAGGAAATACTTTTGGTCAGGTAGCCAAAAGTCTGAATCAAACCTCAGCTTCTCACTCCATTTCTAGACATTCACATGCTCAGAGCCCCTGGAATGGAGAAGTTCCTTGAGGTAGAACCCTGCATCACTGCCACCAATATACACTGTAAGTCTTACTCCAAGTCTTTTCCAAAGGCACCTATGCCTGTTTATCAGAAAGACTGCATGTGAGAGAAGGAAATTACAAGACCCTTGCAAGGTTACTAGACATTGACTCTAAGTTGACACTAATTCCTGGGGACCCAAAATATCACAGTGGCCCACTAGCCAGAGTGGGGGTTCATGGCACTTGGGTGATGGACTCTTGGCTAGGTCTGATTCACAATGGGCCTTGTGGTCCATAGATACACTCTGTATTTATTTCCTTTCAGTCCCCAAACTGTGAGCTAAATAAAACTTTTCTCTTTATAAAGTTAGTTGCCTCAGGTATTTCATTGTAGCAACATAAAACTTACTAATACACCTACTCATCGGGACTACCAGTGTCAGTTTGCTTTTACCTGTCAGGGTCAAGAACACATTCATATGCTTAGAGTCAATTCTGAGCTCTGTTTTACTAGAGTTCGCTACAATCTCAATCATCTTAAAATTTGATGAAACATCATAGCCTTCCACTACATTGATAATATAATGATCAGATCCGATAAACAGGAACTAGCATGTTCTTTAGATTCCTTAATAAGATACATACAATTTTCATGACCACACATTGACATGAGCAGTTATTCTCAGATTCATCTGTCTCAATGTACCAATTTCTATAACAAATAGATCTTAATACCCTTTGCGTGCATGCGCACAATTTTCAAAGTCATGATGTCCTAGCAGAATAAAATAAAAGGGAAGTAATTTATGAAAGAATATTCATTTCAACAAGTAAACGCATGGGCAGACCGACACTCCAGACAAATGAATAGTGAGATGCTTGAGCCTGTATAATGCTCATGAGTGTGACAAGCTACAACAAAGACAAATACAGCTGTCCTTTATCAAAGTTGTGGGTTCTAGGAGGGTGTTGTTATTGGGGATGTAGTTTTAAAAATTCTAAGTACAAGCTACTCTCATTTCACATACCAATTGCACTTCTGGAACATCCTTACATATTAAATTGAGCAAATAGGACTTTGTTTGCATGCAGTTAAATTCTATGCTCAAATAATTATACACAGGTTTATCACCTACAGTATGTCTGGGATAGAGGACGATTCTTTTTATTCACATCCTGCATAGGGGAATATTAGAATTTCTGACTCTACCCACCAAATACCTATGGCATAGTCCTATCATTGTAGCTACTATTCCCCTTCACGAGGACCAGAAAATGAGCATCCTGTACGTGATGCCCACCCACTTTGGGAAGGGCCATGCTATGGTTTGAATGCTTCTCCAAAGTTCATGAGCTGGAAATTTACTTTTCAATGCAACAGTGTGGGGAGGTGGGACTTTCAATAGGTGATTAGGTTATGGGGGCTCTGCCCCACGCATGGATCAACGTCGTCACTGTAGCAAAGCAGGCTTAGTATAAAGGTGAGTCTGGCTCTCTCTCTTTCCCTCTCTATACCTCCCTCACCCTCTCCCCTGCTCATTTTTCTTTCTGTCTTCCACCATGGAATAATGCAGAAGGTCCTTGCTAGGTGCCTGCCTCTTGATTCTGAACTTTCCAGTCTCCAGAATGATAAGAAATGAATTTCTGTTCATTAAAAATTACCATAAGGTATTCTGTTATAGCAGCACAAAACAAACTAAGACCAGCCAGAAAACCAGAATCATTCCTATAGAATTAGTTACTAAGAAACACCAAAATGGGGATCCCACCGACTTACAAATTGCTCCCAGGAGGAGCACTCTGTGGTTGCATTTCTGCTGCCCTTACACTTCTGCTAAAACACATCACTTGATGTGTGACACTTTCATTATTTACTGCTCTGAGGCTCAGAGAGCAAAGCGGCCAGGCTGATCTCTATTCACTCATTCATTAGTTTTAATTAAAGCCTCTAATTTTATTTGTTGCCACAAACTGATTAACGATTTGCCAGCATAAAGCAGGAAGTCTTAAAAAGTACCTTGAGTAATCTGTGGGCCTCTAAGCACAGACCTTACAAAATGAGGTGGGTTGTGGATTGGGGGGGCGGTCTCCTGCTAGGTAGGAAAACTTGGGTTAGCTGATGGGTCTGAGATCTGGGATTCCCCAGGGGCTGATGCATCAGGAGACTGTATCTCTCAGCAGTGCCTACGTTCCTGTGGCTGTGGAAGAGGGAACAGGCCTGGGCATGACATCCTGTGTCCCTGGAGGATGAGGTTGTGTGAGTAGAGATCCTATTCCCCAATCATTAGCGAAATGAACTTTGACTCAAGCAATTAGTTACAAGAGTCTGGTGAGTACTAAGGTGGCATTGTGAACAGAAAAAATGAACTTCAGACAGCCTGAGAGTGGTATTGTGAAAGCTTTCTAAAAGGGCTGGAATTTGAGCTAAACTATGAACACCAGATTTACACTCTGAAAGAAAGAACATGGGCAAAGAATCTAATACTTATTCTTTCACTCTTCAAGGGCCAGGCACCTTGCTTGTTCCAAATACTTGAGAGAGAAAAATGAGTGAGTGAAGTTTAACCTCATGGACTTTAATCCAGCAATGTGTTTGTTGAAGAGATTATTCTTTCCCTATCTTGGCACCCTTGTTAACTATCAGTTGAGCATGGATGTATGAATTTTTTCTTGACTCTCTATTCTATCCCCAAAATCTACATGACCAGCCATATGCCAGAATAATCTTTTTAAAATGCAAATTCAATCATATCACTTCTTTATTTAAAAATTCCAGTGGTTTTTTTAAAGAATAAAATCTAAATTTCATATTTATCTTACAGAACTCTAGATATCTTGCCCCTTCTTATCTTGGTTTCAGTCACAGAGGCCCAATTTCTAATATTTTTTTTAATGATTTGAAATTTTTTTACTTTCTGAAATGAAACCATTGTAATTATACAAACCATATCTACTGATGAAAGAAATGAGGAAAAATTATACTGCTGTACAACACACCAAAAAAAGAATTGTTTAAGAAAATTAGGTAACGGTGAAAAAAAGAAGTCTTTATACCTTTAACCAGGTCCTCAGTCATAATGAACATTCCAAACCATGACACCCTTTGGTGCTGGGAGGTCGCCACCCCACATTAACCCATCCCATCATCAGCCTTCTGGGTTATGAGGGTAAGTGCCAGCACTTTGTGGAACGTGTAGCTGCAGCTTCTCCACCTTCAAGTTTTAGGCGGGGATTAAGTTTACCCTAGGAGCCCTTTAGACCATGGGGCTGATGTCCACGAAGGCATTCGCTTAGGATCTCCTGCCCCTGGCTCTGCTGGCTGAAAGGTCTTAGATTCTGTGTTGGAGACAAGGGCGAGGGGTACAGGGTGGATGGGGAGCAGTGGCTCCTGGGAGCGGACTGTATCGGAGAAGGAAGCACATTAGATTTCTGCAGTCTAAGCATTCCCCCTGGAAGGCTCTCCTGGCCAGCGTGCAATGCAAGGCTGCTGGCGCTTTGCCTGGCGTGGCCTTGGTGGGCTCAGCTGGTCCCAACTGCTGGTCCATTCCTACCTTCAGGCACTTGAAAACTAATGACAGCCTCAATAGGTATCGCAGACATCTTCATCCTCCACCCAGCCAGCTCCCCTCGTCTGTCCGGAGAGGCCGCCAGAGCAGAGGAGGCCCTGTCTGCCTTCTTATCTCCATGGATGCATGTGTTGGAGTCTCCTTCAGCTGTCTGGGGTGTAACCTCTGGCTTTCCAAAAAAGAAATAAATGTCCAGATTCATCTTTCATCAAAGTGGAATTTTGCTGAAATGAAAAATGTTACCCTAAATCTACAGGATCTGGAGGTAAACCTGCCTTGAGGTACCTGGAGAAGTGATGACTTCTGGTTGCTTCCATGCCAAGGTGAAGAGCACAGTTCTCAGCAGAACTGACCTCCTGAGGGGCAAAATGATAAGTGCAAGGATTTTTTTTTAAATACAGGATTTTTTTCTTTGTCAATGGATCTTTATTTTCTTTATTTATATGCAGTGCTGAGAATTGAACCCAGGGCCTTAGACCTGCCAGGCAAGCACTCTACCACTGAGCCACAACCCCAGCGCCAGGAATTTTTTTTTTTTTTAAGACAAAAACTTTAAACTTTGTTAACTTCAACATAAATTTTTTAAAATTTTTTTTTAATTCCTTCCCTTATTTCAGTAGACATTTCGCATGAGGCATTTGAACATTCATTTTCATTCAAAGAACATGCAATAAATAGATAGGCTCCCTTAAAAAAATAGGAGCTTCACCCTCAGAAACCCTTAGAAAATGGAACCTGGCAGACACTTCCCATGGTGGTTGGAAAAAAGATTCATATGTCAAAGTGGTACCTGAACATACACCAATTAGCTTAAAAAAGACAAAAACAAATATCCCCAGCAAAACCCAAAGTCCCCCTCCCACCCCACCTCCAGTAACATATAACTCAAAGAGAGTTAGAACTCTAGTGCAGTAAAGAAAGCTTAGGAAAAGGTTTAAGGTCTGAGCAGTTTGTATGTTAATTAAGAGCAATCCAGGCCTCAAAACTTAATAGCTAGGCAGTTCGTCCAAGGGGGCATCTTGTTTAGAGAGGTCTGTCCCAGCACAGGCTGGGCAAGGGGAAGGGGAAAGTCACTCCTTTCTGGAAGGTATGCAAATCTTTCCAATTCCTTGGTGCCTTGTTTCTGGCCTTTAAGGTCCAACCATCAAGGCCTGATCTCTGGTGGAGACTGACAGCATGTCCTGGGAATGAGATTCAATCCAATTGTTCGGAGGGTCAGAACATTATACAGAAATGAGGGGGCTTCCTCTGATTGCAATCTTGCCTCTGGGAACTGAGAGAGGCCCAGGGTGGTGGTGGGATGGTCAGAGAGCAGCAGGTTTCTGTGGAGTTGAAATCCAAGCAATACCTTGTGAGAAAATTTAGCACCACCTATTCCTGCTGCCTGCTTCCACCTCCTGGCCCTACTATTGTCTTAAGGAGACAAAAACGCAGTCAGTCAGAGAAGCAACTTCATCTTTGGAGTTTCTAGGAGAAAGCAGTGATGGGAGGTGGTGGTGAATGGTGGGGGCAGGAGGGTGGAAGTGTTAGAAAAATCTAAGGGCTTTGCATGAATATCTGGGCCACTGGGAGCTCAGAAACACCCGGTCCCCAAAGCCCCGAGGACATGAGTGCATGGCCTGGACTGGAGGAGGTCAGCCCTTGGAGACTGGGCTCTGATACCTGTGACTCCAGGGGTCCTGGAGGCTGGTGCCAACCCCACCCAGGGCTCAGGGGGTGCCCAAGTCCCCCCCCACCACATACACACAATGGGCCAGCTGAGGAGCATCTACCTTCCCCCAGCTCCACCCTGCCAGCTCCACAGCAGTCCTGGGCAGGGAGAAGAGAGGCGAGGAAGGTGGTGGCCGCTGCCTCAGCCAATTGAGAGGCACTTTGTAAAGGGAGATGCAAAACAAAACAAAACAAAAACATGCCAGAGGTCACCTCAAGGGCATAAGGCACATACAAAAAGAAAGTGGAAGGAATTGGTTGAACAGTGAAAAGTCCCTGACAAAAAGCAAATTTCTGATGGGAACCACCCTCAAATACCTTATATTGTTAAATAAAGAAGTGGGGAAAACAGCAGCAACACAAATGTAATCTTGGCTTCCCAGTGTGGACACTTGTGAGCAGTTGATTCCACCTTCCAGGAGAAGTTTTGCCATTTTGGGTTTTCTTGGATTTGCACTTGGTAAACTTGAAATGTTAGTGGTCCCGTTTGCACCCAAGGGAAATTGCTGGGGCTGAGCTTTTCTAGAATAAGCCTGCTGATGGGTATGCCAAGGAACATCCACCAGAGGATTTAGCTTGGCGTCTACATCTCTTCCAAGTTCTGTTGAGAGGTCACCACTTTCATCTTTTTAGAGGGTGACACTCCTTCCAAATCCTGAGAGATTATGGACGTCTCTGCAGCCAGCCCCGACTCTGCAGATGGCTGCTGTTGCACTTTCTCTGAACTGTTCATTGAGTTTTCCATTGAAGACTGGGACTTCTGCTCATCAGAAGCTTCCTCAGTCCCTGGGTGCTCCTTCCTGCAGCCTGTGCCTTGTCCACTTTGGCTTCTGTGCTGTCATTGGGCATAGCTGAGTGGGCACTGGAGCAGGGGTGGAGTTGCTGCTGTTCTCCTGTTTGGTGGGGGAGGCGTCTGCTATGGAGGTCTGGTCACTGTTAACCTCCTGCATGTCCATCATTCCAGGAGAGGAGCTGTTCTCCGGAGTGGTGACCTTGGAGCCACACTTCTGGTCTTTGCCTTTTTTTCTTATTTTTGTTTTTGTCATCAACTTTGGCTCCATCACAGGGGCCCACTTGTAGATTCAGAGGGACGTGTCACCAACGGTCACCCACTTTTCCCATTTGTGCACTTTCTCCATAGCCATCCCGACACTCTTGATATCATCTCTGGCCTGGCTCCTGGCGACCTGCCCAGCATGGTTCTGGTGTGCAGAGGCTGGGGGAGCATGACCCTGCTCTGTGGCAGCTACACCTGAGTTTGCGTCTGCCCTTTCCCCCCATCTCTGGCGTGGCGTGCGCACACACAAGCCTGATGCTCCTGCTCACCCAGGGCCCAGGGCCCAATTTCCAGTCTTTAAACACGTTAAGCTGTGCTTGCTTTACCCTCTTTGACTTACTGTGCCTTGTTGAGAATCCTCTTCTGCCTGATGCTCTCATAGTGTCTTTTTTCCTGTCATTTAGATAGCAACTCAAATGTCTTCCATTCAGACACCACTTCATGCTCACTGCAATGGTCTCAATGCGTCCAAAGTTCATGTGTTAGAAATTTGATCTCAATGCAATGGTATTAAGAGGTGGGACCTCTAGGAGGTGATTAGGTCTTAGGACTTTGCCCTCATGAATGGACTAATGTTGTTACCATGAGATTGAGTTTGCCACAAAAGCAAGTTCAGCCCCTCATGCTCTCTGTGCTCTCACCCTTCCACCTTGTCATGGATGATGCATCATGAAGACCTTGAGCAAATGCAGTCCTCTCAATCTTAGCCTTCCCAGTCACCAAACCTATAAGAAACAAATCTATATTTTTAAATAAATTACCCAGTCTCAGGAATTCTGTTACAGCAGCACGAAACTAACACATCCACTAAAAGATAGCCCAGTTACTCTGTTCTCCTATTTCAAATTCCTTAACAGTACTTATCACCATATTTTTATTTGCCTAATGCATTTTTTTCTCTCTGTGCTAGAATTCAGGTCCCTGGAGTGCAGGAACCATATCTGCCTCATTCACCTCTGTATTCCCCACATTCAACAGAGCACCTGCTTTACAATGGTCACTCAATAAAACGACTTTGAAGAAATGGACAATGCCCACACACCTATTAGTTGGTGCTCTAGTTCCACTGGTGGCTGCTTGCTGAATACGTCCCCTGAGGGTGGGCTGATCAGAGGGAGCTGCACTGATCTGACAATTATAAAGCAAACACGATTCAGGCCGGGGATCTAGCTCAGTTGGTAGAGTGCTTGCAAGCACAGGCCCTGGATTCAATCCCCAGCATCGCAAAACAAACAAACATATGTGATTCTATTTTACTTCTCCAAATTAGACATCCCGTAAACATGTCCATACCCTCAGAATATGTTTTTAACTATTGCTCCAGCCTTCTTTACGTTCAAATTCAGTTCACATCGGTTTCCACTGATGTACTCAGAATCATTGCAATTTCATTTTCAAAATCTCCTTAACACACAACTCATATTAGTCACAATGATGGTTATTGATAATAAAATTACATTGAGATAGCAGAGTGTGTTAAAGTCTGGGAACACTGGGGCTGGGGATATAGCTCAGTTGGTAGAGTGCTCGCCTCACAAGCACAAGGCCCTGGGTTCAATCCCCAGCACTGCAAAAAAAAAAAAAAAAATCTGGGAACACTGAGATTAACTTTCCACCTGCCAAAGTTTGAACAGAGCTCTGCTTGTCAATGTCTGTTCTCTTCTTTTTGGACCAGCTTTGGAAATTAAGGTGTTTGCTGGAGATTACTGAAAAGACCTAGAAGATTAGGGGAAAAGCAATGCCCAAAATCAGTCAGGGAGTAGTTTGAGAAGTAGTTGGGGAAAACAAAAACTTGGACAATAATATGTGCTATGATTTGGATGTGGCTTGTCCCCACCAAAACTCACGTTGAGGTTGAAGTCCTCAATGTAGCTGTATCAGGAGGTGTGCCTAGTGTGGGTAGTTCCGTCATGAGTGTACCACCCTCAGAATTCCCTCCCACAGAAGTCTTGTGGTCTTGTGGGATGGAAGCCACATAGCCTCACCAGAGCCCACCAGATGTGGTCATGGAATGTTGAAATTTTAGCCTCTAAACTGTGAGCTAAATAAACCTCTTTTCTTTATAAGTTACTCTACATTGGGTATTTGTTGTAGTAATACAAAACAGACTAAGAATATGAAGCAATAAGGTAAGGAGCAAGAAAGGCATGGAACACCAATGATAGAGGTGTGACAAAGAACTAAAGGAACTGTTCATCACCCCACCCAACCTCAACCAAATGCAAACACACAAAAAAATATACAGATACATTTTTAAATGCAATCATATGGTTTTATAAATGCTTTTAAAATTATTTGCTCATTTATTGAACACTGGTTTTTCTAATGGTTGCCAACATAATTCTAAATGGGATACTTTGCCTCTATTTTAAATTATTTGCACAGTTTTTATTGCACTTCTAATATACCTACTCTATTTTTACTACTTTTAAAAAATATATGGGAAGGGGAGCAAATTGGTGCATTTTCATTACCCTGAAGTTTTAAAAAGTGAAAGTCAACTTAGCCCTTCTACTCTATAGGGCATGGAGGGAGTCTCTTACACAGGACACTAGACATAAAGTAAAGGTACAAGAATAACTTTGGTTACATTTAAATGAGTTAAAACTTATAAAGAACTCAAAACAATGCACATCCCAGAGTAAAATCCAATAAGTGGTAAATAAAATATATTAAAGTTCAAAGCAATAAATATAATGTTGGAGATGATTTGTGGGTATGTGGGAGAAGTTTCAGAAAAGAGAAACTTGGGGTTGAGTTTGGAAGGGTGAAAGAATTCCAAGCAGAAGGACCAGCATGCAAAATAACAGAAACCCAAGAGTAACAAGTGGATGTGTGCTGGGAAAACATGACAACTGGTCCAACTCGAAAAGTGATGGTTTATAGAGTCTGTCCATTTCTGTGATGTGAATATATTCACCATGGTCGATTCCAATCTACCAATGTAAGGTCACCAAAGACAGATGCTACTATGGATGGAATTGTGTGCCCCAAAATTCATATGTTGAAGACCTAATTTCTAATGTGATTGTATTTGGAGACAGAGCTGTTAGAAAGTAATATGGATCATCAGTAGTTGAGATTATCAGGGTAGGATCCTAATCCAATAGGACAGATACTTTTTAAGAAGTGGTAGAGACCTGAGAGCTTTCTTCCTCTCTTCCATGAGAGGATGTATTAGATGGTAGCTACTTCTACCCCTGGAGAGAGCCTTCACCAGGAACCAAATCTGCCTCCACCTTAATTTTTGGCTTCCCAGACTCTGGACATGTGAGAAATATATGTCTGTTGATTAAGCCAGCCAATCTATGAAGTTTTGTTATGGAATCTTGAGCTAAGACAGTTAAGAAGACATGTGCACAGGAAGCTGGCTAGCATTAGAAGCTGACTGCAGCACACCCTGAAAGGGACAATAGTGAGTAGTTTCCTAAATTTTGAGCACAGAAACCCCAGAACTGAGGGAAAGAAATGATGCAGAAAAAAATAGATGGCTCAGAAGAAAGGGGCTTGGATGACATGTTAAATAATTTGAATTTCATCCTTTAGGGGACGAATCTGAGGAGGGGCACGCATGCAGAGGACTGGCAACTGCATGCAAATAAATGGGGAGGCAACGAGACTTGGGGTAGAAGGTTGCAGTAGCCAAGGCAAACAGATGAAATGGAGAAGATGGGATAGGTTTATAAGCTACAGAGGAGGCACAACCATTGCAGTTTGGGGGACTAATTGGATATAGGTAGAAAAAATAGAGGACTTAGTTGATGTCCAGGCTTCTAAGTGCATAAATGTGTATCACAAACTTGACACTAACTATCCCACCACTTCTTATATCTTCTCCATATTATTTCAGAGTTGGTGGGGCTGAAAGCAGAATATCCACATTCATATATCCTATTGGTAGGCTTCAGCTTGAGCTGTTTGCAGCTTGGTCTTAACTACTTATCTCTTACATGATGATTGTAGACTAGAGAAAATATATTCTCCAATGTTGTGGTTTTTGACAGATCAAGCAGAAGAGAGAATTTAGCATCTGGAAGCTGCTGACAACTGAAAGAATTCTCTGAATATTTCCCTCTTTAAAAGTTTCCAGTGTCTTAGTTTTGGACAAACTGCAGATTCTTGGACACTTTTTTTTTCCTGGCTTATCCCTTTCTGGTCCTTGGCATACTGTTTTCTTCCCACTTTTAACCCTGGGCATCCTGGTTCTGAGTCATGAGCACTTTTCAGCCATCTCATGGACTCCTAAAGGCACTGCAGTTCCGTCAACCATCCAGACAGTTCTTCAAGGGAATCAGACACCTGCCTATACAACCAGTCAGCAAAGTCTAAAAACTGAATAAATAATGATTCACACAAGTAAGTGCTGCTAACTTCCAAACCATATAAGAATTCCCTGCCTGAGGCTCAAAGTGAAAGTCAGGCATGTCTGATGAAATTCTGGGCTCAGCCTCCAGGGCTCCATTGCCATGTTATTGCGGGGAGTGCTGAAGATGAAATAAACCGTGCTCCGTGTGTGTGTGAATTTGAGTATGCTTAGGTCAGAGACTAGGTTGAAGACAGCGGTGACATATCCGCACTGTGCAGTGCTCTCCTTGGGGACAACATGTCCTTGTATATGTGCTGGGGTGTGTGGACCCGTGGGACTAGTGATACAAGCAGAGCCACTGTGAGGCTCAGGTGATACCAACAGAGTTGGAGGGTCTATGCCCCATCAGTCTGGAGACAGATTCAATTCAAAACCTCAAAGAATGCCAAGGAGAAGTAGCTTGGCAGAGCTTTTGAGGACCCCACAGATGGCACTTTCACTAAGTGGTGGGCATTGGGAGCAGACATCATCCTGAAGATGTGAGAACAAACAGCAGATGGCAGCGAAGGAGGCCTGAACTCCAGAAATGATCAAGAGAGACTGGTGTGAGTGAAGAGATTGTCCTTAGTATTCAGTGGACATAGAAATAATCAAATCTGATTTATCACAGCTCATGGGACCTTAGTACTATTCTCAGGGTGGGGAGGGCAAGAGATACATGACTTAGACAAAGTATGTAGGTCTTTAAATTAACTAAATATTAATCCATTTAAAAACCTTTACTGAATAGTGAATATTATTCTGCTTATTCTAAAGTAAGAGAATACTGAAAGGATAATTGCAACTGTGTGGGGAATGATGCATAGTTTCTGTTTGATGCTCCACGAACACTTTTTATTTCTCTCCACCCTACTCTGTGCCCTGGAGGCTGACCTGTAAGGTCAGCCATCAACAGGCTCCTTGGTCCTCTGGCTTTCAGTTGGCTTTGGGAGACACCAGCAGAAGAAACAGTAGAGGAAATTGAGGTTATTCTGCATTTATTTCCAGAGGTCTTCTCCATTCTATTATTTCCTTCTGTCTGGGTCCTCTCACTGTCCCCCAGGCCTGTTTGCTAGGGCTGCTCTAACAAAGTATTAAAGCCTGGCTGATTTAAACAACAGAAATTTACTTTCTCACAATTCAGCAGGCTGCAAGTCTGATATTAACTTGTTGGCAGAGTTGTTTTTTCCTGAGACCACTAACCTTGGCTTGTACATGACTATCTTCTCTCTGTATCGTTACATGGTCTTTCCTCTGAGCAATGGGTCTGTGTTTAAATTTCTTATAAGGGTAGCAATCACAATGGATTAGGACCTACCCTAATGACCTTATTTAACTTAATCTCCTCTTTACTAACCCTATATCCCCAAACAGTCTAAGGTACTGGAGGTTAGGATTTTAACATATGAATTCAGGGGGTACACAATTTAGTTCATAACAGATGGGCAGAGCTCCTGGCTCTTACTAGCCCCAGGGTTATGTGCTGTGCCATCCTGTTTTCCTAAACCATGCCCATATTTTTGTAAAATTCGTTATCTCTTAACTGCCCCATTTGTGTGTACCATTTGTTTCTTCTGATTGATACATAGATCTCTAAAAATAGTCCATGTTAAATGGAGAATCACATTCTCAATGTCGGGAACTGCTAGGTAAGAACTCATATTTCATTTTCCAGTGCTTTCACTTTCAAGCATTAAAATTAATATCTACCAACTGCCTATACTCAATTTGGGATGGCAGTGTTGGGGATTGAATCTAAGGCCTCCTGCAAGGTAATCACTGCCTCTATCACTGAGCTATGTACACAGCCCCTCTCAACACTTTACGTAAGAGACCACTAGAATTTTCCTTTTTAAAATACATGACTTTTTCATGTGGGATGATCACAGTAGATGTCTGTCACTAACAGAAGTCATATGATAATATTACTGAGTATTAAGTCACCTTCCCATTTTCCCAATTGTCTGATTTCAGGCTTCAAAAGGAGAAAGATACACTCCCTAATCAGACTCCAAAGATCATTTTGATAGTCACCTTTGCTCCCAGAGGACTTTTGCTGCTGGGGTCCTCTTGCAGTGCTGGCATTCCTAAGCTGAGAAGTTCCAGTTTTGTATACCCATCCTTTTGTTGCTTGGGGGAAACTGGGCTTCCTTCTTTTGTTTTGTACCTATGAGTGAACATCTTATTTCTTTTCTTTCTTTCTTTTTTGTGGCCTGGAGATTAACCTACATCTGTTTCATATTTTATTTTGAGACAAGGTCTGGCTAAGTTGCAGAGGCTGGTCTGGAACTTGAGATCCTCCAGCCTCCTGTGATCAACTTGTTTCCTCAAATGCTCCAAGCTAAAGTTATTGCCTGGTTCAAAATCCTCTCTACCATTAAGCTCTAAAGACATATACAGAATGATTGACCTAAAGTAACTAAGACATTTATGCAGGTCCACTATGGGTGAATACACTGCCCAGTGCCTTAGGGTAGGGGAGAACAGAGGTAAGATTTCTTCCTATTCTTCAGGGGGTCAGAGGTGCTAGATGAAAGGTAACAACCACATTGTCTAAGACGACTTACCGGTGAAGCACTCAATTGGAGCTGACTTGCTTCCCCCAGCTTACTTTCTCTTTAGGGTTCATGGTTAAGTGGTAGTATTTATATTTAAATGGCCAATCGCATACCCCTCTCTCCTTTAGAAATACTTTTTAATTCTTATAACCGCCTTACTAATTTTTTTTTTTTTTTTTAATCAGGGGTGAAGCGCTGGTCTCAAGCCACCCGCCTGGCCAGCGGCCGAGGTGACACCACCACCAGACAGCCCCGAGGCAGCAAGCCCAGACGGCCCGCATCCCGCAGCCTCACAGCCTAGCCCGGCTTCCGAGACAGGTCTGCAGGCCCGCGCATGCGCCGTCGGCCTCGCGGCGATGTTGGGGGCGGGGCTTGAGGCGGATAGAGGGCGCATGCGTGGCAGCCGATTGGGTCGTGTTCCACGGTGGCTGCGGCTTGTCGCGTTACGTGTGGGCAGCTGCGCGGCTCCGGGGTGAGTGGTGACCAGGCTCAATGTTGGGTGGGGGGTGTATGGTCCTGGCTTGGGCTGTCCCGGCGGCCCTGTCCCCGCGCCTTTGGCCTCTGGCTGCTGGTGGAACCTGAAGGCACGCGCGGCCGCGGACCGGTCCTCTGGCCGGGCGCGCGCTTTATGGTAGGCTCACCTGCGACCGGAAGTGACGCAGCGGCGCTCGCTCCTCTGGTGCCGCCCAGTTCGGGGGCGTAGAGGGGTGGCTGGGGTGGGGGCCTGTTCGCAGTCCCGGCTCCCGGCCCGGCGGGCCAGCGACCGGGCATCTCCTTCAGCGTGTTCCTTTGAGGTCCAGCTGCGCCCGGTTTGATCTCCCTGAAAGTACTAGAGCTCTGCGAGAGGCCGGCGCCACCCGCGTCCGGAGCCTTGCATTGGTGTCCCCGGGCGGGAGTGGGCAGAGCAGGATCGAGGTCCGCGTGTGCGCCGAACTGCTCTTCTGCAGCCACCGTCCTCACTGCCGTCACTCCGTTCCACGCCGTCATCTCCAGTGTCTTACTGCACTTTCTCCATCGTCACTACAGTAGCCTAACTGGTTTTTAAATTGGGTCACACAGTCATCACTGCTTAGAACTCTTCGAAGTCATTCCATTGCACTCAGCTTTCTCAGACTTGTGTGACCTGACCCTTCTTGCTTGCCTCTTTGCAGAATTGTGCGTATGTGCGAACGACCCTCCACACCAGGATTCAGCTCACCCTTGGCCACGGAAGCCCCAGTGCTCAAGGGAGAGGACGGCGAAGGTAATGTTTTCCCAGATAATTGAGGCTTGCAGTGTATTAGAAAATTTACACAATGGATGGAGTCCTGATAATCTCTCTTTAACTCAGATATAAAAAAACCCCTCCCTGCTTTAGTTTTCTTCCACTTTCCCAAATTCACCAGCTCTTTCCAGCATTAGCAGTTACACATGTTGTCACTCTACTTTTGGCCTGATTAAATCCTATTCATCTTTCAGACACTGGTTTTATCAGATAAGCCTCATTGACCTTACTCCTACCTCCACAATGTCAATTAGGTTTCTCTTATTTTTTTTTCCTAAAGACTTCTGTATTCTTTTATGGCAGTTACCATAATTGCCTTTGTATATCCCTCTTTCTATGTATATAAAATTTTTTGAGATATCTCACCTTCCCCAAGAGACTCAACTCTGTCAGGACAAAAGTTAGTTTGTCTAGTACGTTGTTAGACGTAATTGACTCTCAACTGTTGAACTTAACGATTTATTTCACTTCTGAAACTCTTTAACTTTCTTTTTTTGGGGGGGAGGGAGTATTGGGAATTTAACCCAGGGATGCTTACCACTAAGTTATCTCCCCAGTCCTTTTTATTTTTTATTTTCTCAAGAAACAGAGTTGTGGTAAATTGTTGAAGCTGGCCACAAACTTGGTGATCTTCCAGTCGAAGCCTCCCAAGTCTCAGATTAGTCATGTGCCACTCTGCCTGGCTTTTTTTTTAACCTTCTGATGAAAACCTTCCGGTTTCCTACCAGATGCTAGGTGGGTTCTCCACCTGTATCCCATTTCCAATCCAATCTCTTTCTGGCTTTTTTTTTTTTTTTTTTGTTTTTCTAAACCTACCAAGTGTGGTCCCCATCCTCCATTGTTTCACCTGCTTTTCTCAGCATCTACTTCAGGAACCTTTTGTTTTACCACTTCTACTCTGAAAATCCCCAGTAGTGAAATTCACCCCAAGGTACTACTCATTTCTAGAGGAGGAAATTTTACATAATTAGGGAATGTTGACAATCCATGGTTTTGAGAGGCTAAGACAGGTGCTCTCAGCATTCATTCTGCTTCAGCCCTCTTTTCAGATACAGGTTTGTTCCAGAGTTCTATTGTTCTCCAGCCCCCATCCCAACTTTGTCACCTGACTCAGGAAATGCCAGATATCCTACCTGATAGGATATGTTGTCTATGGTCCACTTCAGCTTCTCTCTGCATCTGCAGATATAGGTGCATCAGGAATTACCCTTTTGCCAGAATCAGGAGCGTCCTGCTGTCTATTCCTTTGCACTGTGGACCTTCTGCTGCTGCACACCTTGTTTAGGTCATCTCTATATCCCCTCCAGTCATTAAATTTTCTGGTTTTTCTTGCCCTTATTTTTCTCTTCCCACTTGCCAACAGATCTCTTATTACTTTATCACTCCTATTTCCTTCCCACAGCCTACATCCTTAAAGGGATAGTCCACTCCCTTATAGGGTGACTTCATAACCCACTACAGTCTGAATTTTGTCCCCATTGCTCCATTGAAACTTCTTTTACTAGATACCCAGTGACCCAATCATGTCCAAATTCACCAGACCCTTTCTTGATTTCCTTATGTGAATGTGCTGTCATTTTCTACTTTTAACCATTCTCCCTACCCTTTCTAAAATTATTAGTTGTTTCCCCCAAATTTATTTTTTTAAATTTTTTAAAATATTTTTATTAGTTGTTGATGAAACTTTACTTATTTGTATGTGGTGCTGAGAATCAAATCCAGTGCCTCACACATGATAGGCAAGCGCTCTATCACTGAACCACAACCCCAGCCCAAATTTATTTTTAACCTTATCTTTGCATTACAATACTATTAATAACTTTTGGTTGAATTGACTTTTTTTTATTTAAAAATGAATCTGGGCTGGGATGTAGCTCAGTGGTATGGCACTTGCCTAACATGCATGAGACCCTGGGTTCAATCCCAAGGACTGGGAAACAAACAAGCAAAAAACCAAAAAAAAATATTGCATGCATACAGATAAGAAAAATGAAAACAGTAGTGTTTTTGTTCAGAAGCTCTTACAAAGGCTCTGAACAAGAATCCTGTCCCTTCTGTAGGAAAGGGAGACTAGGCTGAGCCTTTCTCCTGATGATAATATCAGGAGATTAATTATTATTATTAGTATTAATATTAATTATTAATTATATTAACAATATTAATATTATCAATATTATATTATCGATTTTATTAATATAATATTGATAATATTAATAATTATTAATAATATTGATTATTATTAATAATATTGATTATTATTATCTCCTGATAATAGTATCTCCTGATAAGGAGATTTTCTCCTTCTGATAATCAGAAGGCCTCAAAGTGCTCAGCAACTTTTAAGTGTTTCAGTGTTAGCCTCTTTTTACCCTCCAAAATGATGATCTCTGGCACTTGTTAGAGCCTTGGAAACTCTGGGGCAGCTTGCTGTGCTGGTGTGTCCTTATTTTTTCCAGACCTTTCCCTTGAGCTCAGATTTGCATCCCTGACTGCATTCTACACCAGTATTGGTGACTTCTGAGCTCCTTGCCAGCTCTGCCTGCCCCCTACTTTTCCACTCTGCTTCACTTCTGATGATCTCTCTCTCATTTATTTATTTATTTATTTATTTGGTGACTGAATTGACTGGTGATTCAGTTACCTAGACCAAACTTTATACTTTAGACCTATCTGAACCTTACTTCCTTTCAGTAGATATTGAACAACTCCTCTGTTTTAGACCTGGGCTAGGGGTTCAGGGCTTAGTGCTTCCATGATGTTTCTTGAGCCCCAAACACAAAGCATTTTTCCCTCTTGTGAGTTTATGTGTCCAGTAGTTGACCTGCCTTACTGTGTTGTTACTGACATGCTTCTTCTCTAGTACAAAGTGAGCCACTTGGGGGCAGATGATGCTAAGTTCATGGCAGTGTTGTATCTTAGTGCTTGGTCTCTGGGATCGTTTTATTCAATGAGAAATGAGTGGGTGGGGTGGGAGGAATTTGTGATCATTTCATAGAAATAAAGTTTCAGAAAACCTTAATGTATTCATAGTTAAAATCAAGTCTGTTTCTTGATTATTTTGCTGCTTTTTAATGTATTTAATAGATGTTACACAAGTAATAGAGTGAATATATTCTCTTTCAAGCACTCCCCAAGTATGTGAATAAAATGTAGACAACTCCCTTTATTTCTGTTCCCTTCACTTCCTCCTCCAACTATTACTGGTTTAGTAGGCATCTTTTCAGATCTTTGTGCGTATTCCATACACACAGATGCCCACGTGTCTTTCAACATAAATGCATTCGTGGTTTTATATCAGTGTCACAAAGAATACATCACTTATCCTTACGCTGTTAAAGCATGCAATAGTAAGCATCCTTGTACTGATGTAAAAGTAGAGACAGAGAGACAGTCTCTGACTTAGAACTTAACATTTTTCTTGTTTTTACTTTTTAGTGGTATGAAAGTGACATGTATTCAGTTTAATTTTGCTCATTTCCTAGATTAGTGATACCAGGCAGCAGCACTGAGCTGCAGCTCCCAGGCAGCACATCATTGTGAGAATGAACGACTGAGTCAGTAGATGTTCTGTGTTTCTCTGGTATAAATACCTAGAACTAGGTAAAGGTCATATGCATATAAAATTCTGAAAGATGTGCTAATTTGTCCCCCAAAAGGGATGTACTAATTTATATTCCCTCCAATAGTGGGTGAAGGTGGGTTCTCCTCCTTGTCTATGGCTCAGCAGTGGAGTGCCCCTGGGTTCAATCCCCAGTACCAAAAACAGAAAAAACAAACTGAGATTAAGTTTATAAGGAGGTTCTTTGTTTCCTCCTCACACAAAAGCTGAGACAGGAAGGTACTCTCCATTAACCTTCCTTTCCTTTTGTTAAGTTGGTAATTGCACATGGAGAAAATTGGGGAATAACCTATGTATATTTACCTAAGAGTAGAATTGGACACTATATTGGATAGTACCATGCCTACCAAACTGATTGATGAGAAATTATATTGTATAATGAAATCGAGTAATTTTTGAGAATATTTTAATTAATCTCTCTGAGAGTCTGATTTATTCAAAACTTCTGTGTACTGGATAGATGTTTAGTCTAAAAATTTCTATTGTCAGATTCATGCAGAAGTTCTCTCCTTACTTCACTGAGCCCATAAATTACAGTTGATTTTGCTACTCTAATGTAAATCATTTGTGCCATAGCACAGTGAAAATGTGAACAGGAACGACAGCAGCCAAACCACTTCAGCTGTTGGGAGTTCACTTTCTCACTCAGGATTGTGTTGCTGGCATTCTCAGCTGGCTACCCAGGTATTCTTGTTGATGCTACTGAATTTTTTTTTCTTTTGGTTAATTTTTCTTATTTATTATCAGAAAATATGTAATTTGTACCCTTTTGGGAAATTATTACTTGGAAACTTAAATTCATATGAAAGGTTATTACTTGATGCTTTAAGAAATCAGTGTGTTATACAATGTTTAAGAAACTGTATAGTGATCAATTCTATATGATCAAGCGGCCTATCATATTTTTTCTATCCTTTTAGATAGTCTGTAGAGGATGCCAAATGAAGCAATCCCTCACTCAAGTCAAACTCAGGAGCAAGACTGTTTACAAAGACAACGTGTTGGTACTCATGAAGAATCTCCAACTGAACAGAAAAATGGTGGGGATGCAGAGAAAGAGGAGCGCCTCCCTTCTCCTTTCCCTGACTACGGGCCCTCCACTTCTGCTGAGGGCTGCACGTCGGCAGCTGCAAGGAGAGGTCCGACACTTCTGCACATTGACAGGCTTCAGATCCCAGCGGTGGAGCCCAGTGCACAGGCCCTGGAACTTCAGGGCCTGGCTGTGGATGTCTATGACCAGGCTGTGCTGGAGCAGGGTGTGCTTCAGCAGGTGGATAGTGCGATCCTCGAGGCCAGTCGAGTAGCACAGCTCGTCGACGCTGAGAAGGAGTATCACTCGGTCCTGGATGACCTCATGTGAGTGTGGTCATTTTCTTTTTTCAATTTATTTTTAAACATGGCAGGGAAATCCAGGTAATAGCTATAATCCAGATATGTAGGAGATGTATAGAACTATTTTTTAGGAAACAGCACCAGTACCAACAGCCCTCCACTTTGACTTTGATCCTTACCCACTCCTCAGGAGCAGTGTCCTGTCTTGTGCATACTGTCCTGAAGAGGTGCTGTTGAAGACTCATTACCATGTGCTATGTGGTCTTAGGAGAAGTGTGTCTGAATTTGGGCAGTTTTCTCTTTGAGATACCAGAAACACGCCCTGTTACCACAACACTGTAGTTTCTTTCCAGCTTGCTGTCCCCAGATTGAGTGTTCAGTCCCTTGGCAATTTTTTTCAGATTTGCATTTTTAGAAATAATAATTTCCTTGCCTTTCCTTTCTTCTGTCCTACTTTTGACTCTGTAAGGAAAGATGAAGCATGGAGACTTCATTTGTATCACAGAGGAGAGACTGACGTGGGCTCTGCTGAGTGTAGTGTATTGGTGGAGAAGACAGGGCCTGGGCCAGGCTGGGGGATGAAGACAGGAGTGGGGAAGTTGTGGAGAGTTGAATTTACTCATCATTGCCGTTGGTCAGTGTTCTGTGCAGGTCAGGCAAGCAAGAAAGAAACAGCACTGGATTGTTTTATGTGGACTCTTTTTTTCTGTTTAATCCTTGGTGTGTTCTCTTGGCCTCTTTCTTTTTTGTTTTAATTTAAATTACCTTTTTTGGGGGGCCTTTTGAGTAGTGGATGCTCTTGCATAGTTGTTAGTGACCTTGAATGTTGAGGACCTTAGCTCCTTATAATGACATACCTTTAATACATTTAATCTTGAAAATGTGTCCACTTCCTTTAGAGGTTATAGACAGAGGAAAATGCTGTGGAGTCTCAAGGCAAGGTGACACGATGGCAAGTAATATGATACCTTAGGTGGCATTGTTTATCCTGAAATCTGCAAAGGATACAAACAGCAAATTGTGCAAGTATCCAGAAGATTGATTTGTGTTTTGAAAATTGGAAGTTACAATTCTGTAGTAACTGTTTTAGGAATAATTTATTTTCAGTTGTTTTTTCCTTTCACACCACAAAGTTTAATGCTACAATAAATGAGTCTTTCAGTTGTATGAGAGAAAAATATTGTCATAGATTTTATGATTTATGTAAGAAAATGTTTAGGAACTTTTAGGACTTTCCAAACTTTGGGAAGCTTCCATAATGGACTTTAAAAGCCTGTGTATGCATTTCTTCATATAAAAGGGCAACATGTTGCATCTTGTCGTAGCAGTGTCTTGAATAAAGTAGACGTGGTTGTAGAAGGAATGAATCAGTTTAAAAATGGAGATGAACTGATTTAAACCAGAAAAAGAAAAGAAAACCACTAGTATTTATCTTTGTGGCCAATAGAATGTGAACTGTTTTAGTTTCTTTTTAGTTCATAAGAAGTAGAAGAGACATGTTTCTAGCATTTCTGTCTTTGTATTATATGATATAAAAATGCTGCCATAGAGGAAAATAGATAATCTATCTTATTTTTCAGGTCATGTACAACATCCCTAAGGCAAATCAATAAAATTATTGAACAGCTTAGCCCTCAAGCTGCCACCAACAGAGACATCAACAGGAAACTAGATTCTGTAAAACGACAGAAGTTTAATAAGGTGATTCCAAATAATGCATAAAGTATTACATTTTTTTAAAAAGTCACCATGTAAGCCCATTTAATAATTTAGGACATATTCTGGAAAGTATTTGTAAGATGTAAAGGAAATATTTTTCCTTGTAGAGAAATTTTGAGTCACTCTTGTATGTTTAAGCTGTTTCCCTTATACATCCTTAGTGATACAGTGTTTTTAAAAACCCACACATGTAGACACACACACACATACACTATACATGCATGTGTGCATCCTTGCATGCATAGTTGAGAGTAGCTCCTATGTGGCTTTGCATGCACTCCACTCTGTTCACTTACATAGTCTTTCCTCTGTGACAATTTTCCTTCAGCAGCTTTTCCTCTTGTCTCGTATGCTGGTCTCTCACTTGAATCTCCTTGTTTCATGTGGACTTTTTTTTCTGTTTAGCTCTTGGTGACACTGATTGTCTTCACCCCTGCACATGCTTCTGCTTCTTGTTCTGAGAGGCTGTTTCTTCATCCTTACTTAGGTATTAGATTCAGCACCCAGTTGCCTAAGGTCAGAGAACTTAAGGGTTGGGAAGATCTGTTATGTAGGATGTTGTTTTTGTGAGATCTGAAACTTTTTTTTTAGGATTTATGTTTACCTGTATGCAGGAGATAGGAATGGCTAGTTTTGTTCATTTTATTTCTGCCATTGAAAATGACTGATAGCCTTGTGCTTAGAGTTGATCATTTGCAGCGGGTGGAGTCCTCGTGGTTTTTAATTTCTACTTGTTGGGGCATACAGACTCATTTCATGTGGCCCTTCTTTTAATTTCCACCCACCAGTTGATTATCTTCACCACCTGTCTCCCTCATTTCTGGAATCACAGCCTACACATCAGAGCTAATAGTTGTTTAGTGCAGATAGGATCCCCCAGATCAGAGAGGGAGCATCTGATCTCTTGTGGGAACATGCGAGTTGATGTGCAGAGGCCTTTGAGCTTCTTGGGCTTCTGGTGGACTGGGATTTCAAGGATGAAGAAGACCAAACTTCAGGCCACTTCAGATCCTTGTCTAACTTAATTATATTTTCCTGTCTTTCTTTATCAGATTCTTTTTTGGGAGGTCAGGTACTAGGAATTGAACTTGGGCACTAAACCACTGAGCCACATCCCCAGCATATTTGTATTTTATTTAGAGACAGTCTCACTGAGTTGCTTAGCGCGTTGGTTTTTGCTGAGGCTGGCTTTGAACTCTTGATCCTCCTGCCTTGGCCTCCCAAGCCGCTGAGATTACAGGCTTGTGCCATGGCACCCAGCTTCTTTATCAGCTTCTTGATGTTTAGAAATAAACTATTCAGAGATAAAATGTTTTAAGTGATATTTTGCTGAGAGAAAGACTAAGAAAAAAATTATAAGTCATTGGAGTATACTGTTTATGTTCAGGTTTTCTTCTTGCTCCACACTCTTAGAGTTGAAACTTTCTCTCCCCACCCCCAGTGGTGCTAGGATTTGAACCAGGTTCTCATGCATGCTAGACAAGTGCTCTACCTCTGTTGAAGTTGAAACATTCTTTTTCCTTGTAAAAATGATCCAAGTACTCCAGGCCCGGTTCATTGGAAAACTGTAGGAAGGCCACCACAATATGAATTCTGATAATGTTGAAGAAGACAAGACAAGATTCCTCAATCTAGGGCAGGCAGGGCAAAGATGCATGGCAAAATGTATTTGCCTTTGACTTTTGTGATTGGGTAGAACATTATAAAGGATGTCATAAATATGGTAGGTTATCAAAGAGGAGTGACTTTTTAAAAACTATTTGAACATTGTGTTTTTATTTCTTATCCTTATGTCCTGTTGCCTTCCATAGCACATTGGCTGCTCAGGTCAGAAGCACAGAGAAGTTTAATGATGTATCCAGTATTTAATGGGGGAGAGGGTGGGCAGGGTGGGCAGTTCTACCCTGTCAGTTTGTACTTGTGATTTAAGTGCCCAGGGACATGGAAAGCTGTATGCCACACAGTGAGGAGAGCCTGTGGGGCAGAAATACCTACACAACAGGATTGTTTCAAGTTTAACTTGCTGCAGGAAAGTGGTAGTTGTTCAAATAAGTTGTTCTGTATAGTAATAGTAATGTAAAATTTATTTTACTCTTGATTAAAGTTTTTAAATTTTGTAGTACTGTTTTATTTAACAGTAAACCACGGCATTGCCGTGTTCTGTATTTGGTATTTACCTTTCAAGGAACAACAGCTAAAGAAGATCACTGCAAAACAGAAACGTCTGCAGGCCATCCTTGGAGGAATGGAGGTAAGAGTGGAACTGGATCATGTCAGCCTGGAGGAAGAGGATGCAGGTAAGCATACTAAGAGCAATTTCTTTGTGTTCTTGAATTAATGCCTCTTTAGTGTTTGCCTGGACTTTGAGAAAAACATCTTTCTTTGTCTTAGTGTTAGATTGGATCTAGGAATATTTTACCCTCTACACCTGCAGAACCAACCTCTTTAGTCAGAAGGGGTTTTAGAGAATTAAAATAATTCTTTTTTTTTTTTTAAAGGCAGTGTGTTTCACCACTTAGCTACATCCCCAGGCATTTTTTTATTTTTTATTTTGTGCCAGGGTCTTGCTGAGTTGGTGAGGGTCTCACTAAATTGCTGAGGCTGGCTTTGAACTTGGAATTCTCCTGCTTCAGCCTCCCAACTCATGGGGATTACAGGCCTGCGCCATTGTGCCCAGCTTGAAAGTAAATTTTTAACTCAATTCTTTGGAGGTTGCTGATGGACATTTAGTGTTACATTTAATAAACTGGAAATTCTAAACATTCTTATGTAGTTAATTTGATAAAGACAGTAACATCTTGATTGAAATACATTTTGGAAGCCCAGCATCATCAATCAGCATCTGTATAGTCGCTCTCACATCTCTTTAAGGATTGTATTTGGCAAGCTGTCCAAGCATCCATTCTGTTGCATAAGAAAGGACATTCAGGTTATATCACAACCATGATTTCATTAAATTACTGCTTTGGATTATTGTCTTTTGAAAAACCTTTTTGGAAAATGCATAAGCTCTGGAACTAATTAGCTTTGCAAAGTTGTGTGTGTGTGTAGAAATTGTTAGTCTCTGCTCAGTCATTTTACTGCCTGAAATTTAAATGAAGTTTTCTTAGTATAAGCTCTTCAAGCAAATATTTCCTACTGGTTCCAGTTTATTCACTAAGACAATAGTATTGTTATGAAGAACATGACAGTAGGTGATTGAAAAAATATTAGATGTGCTTTTTTAAAGTTAGTCTCACAGATTCATTAGTCTTAGGAGCACTGCTTTCTGTTGCTGTGGCCCTGTATTTCTCATTGGTAGAGGGTGTTCGTTTCTGTCTAGCATCTAAAATCTTGTTGTCAAAGTAGCAATTGCTACTTTGATAAAACTTTGCCCAGGGTTAATAGATACATCCTCCAAGGTAAAAGCCTCCCTTCGCTCTAGCTTCTCTCAGTCTTTTGATAGCAGCTGATACTTCTGTGCCGTGTGCTTCATCTCTCTTCTGGTCTTCCTTTCTGCCTATGACTACTGCTGCTGAGTTGTTTTGGCCAGCTTTTCTGGTGTTATCTTAAATGCTGTTGTTTCTCAGGATTTTTTTGTTGAGCTCCTTTCTTGTTCAACTCCCTAAATCTCATTTACTCACATGGTTTTGCAGTCACTATCTTACAAATATGTTGCCCTCATTTTTTGAGTTCCTGATTCCTGATAGCTCTCCATCTGGACACCAGCCATTACTTGAGACTCTGGTCTCTCCTACCATTCTCTCTCCTCCACTCTGTTTGCTGAGTCAGTAGAGCAGAGGGCCTGAGAGGGCAGGCTTGGGGGGCTCAGCTCTGCATTGCCAGGCGGAGCTTGGCTGTGTTCTTTACCTTAGTCTGTTTGAACCTGTGCAGTAGGTATAAGTATAGTAGCCCCCTACTGCTGCCCGCATGCTTCTCTAAGACTTTCTTTTCCCAGCTCTCCACATGGCGATTGTGAGAATTACCTGATAGTCTTTCTTAGAAGTAAATGGATGAAGCCGGGCGTCGTGGCGCACGCCTGTAATCCCAGCACCTGGGAGGCTGAGGCAGGAGGATCGTGAGTTCAAAGCCAGCCTCAGCAACTTAGCGAGGCCCCAAGCAACTCAGTGAGACCCTGTCTCTAAATCAAATACCAAATCGGGCTAGGGATGTGGCTCAGTGGTCGACTGCCCCTGGGTTCAATCCCTAGTACCAAAAAAAAAAAAAAAAAAAAAAGAAAGAAGTAAATGGATGAGAACAGATTGCAAACAAAAGGAGACTTTGACTTTGCCACTGTGATCTAGAGGGTAACGAAGGGTGTACACCCTCACCTTTCCTATTCAGCATACCGTACTGGACAGAGTAGGAATCGAAGAAAGGAAATACAAAGTTCATGGATGACAAAGAAGAAATAAAACCATCATTATTCATAGAATGTGTGATTGCTTTTGTGGAACATTCAGAATTGTTGTGTTTAGCAATATCATTCAATACAGGGTCAATATATAAAAATTGTCATTTTTATATGCCAAGAAAAACAAAGAAATAAAATTTGATAAAGATGCCAGTTGTATTGAAAATCAAATACCTAGAAAGAAATCTTAGCAAAAATTGTGGTTTTCTCAAAGGCCATCTGTTCTCTCTGATATACAGATGTTAACTCACAATAAGTGGGTGGCGTAGGGAAAAATAGAAGTACATTGGATTAGACAAAGGGGAATGAAGGGAAGGGAGGAAGAATGGAAATGGGAAAGATAGAATGAATTGGACATAACTTTTTCCTATGTTCCTCTATGAATACACAAGCAGTGTAATTCTACATTATGTACAACCAGAAAAATAGGAAGTTCTACTCCATGTATGTATAATATGTCAAAATCCATTCTACTGTATATATAACTAAAAAGAACAAGTTACTGTATATATAACTAAAAAGAACAAGTAAAAAAGAAAAAGGAAAAGTGGTTTTCTACAGTGTTTCCTACATAAAAACTACAAAAGGCCACTGAAAAATTAAAGAAGACTTAAGTACATGGAGATATACTGTGTTTGTGGATTGGTAAATACAGTGTTGTAGAGATGTCATTTCTCCTAACCAGCTGTAGTTCCAGTGCAGCCCCAATATACATTTCAGGTTTTTGTTTTGTTTGTTTTAAGGCAAAGGGCATGAGGGGAGGAAGTATAGGTTGAACTTAGAGGTCATTAACAATTCAATTCTAAAATTCATATAAAGGTGTTGGACCAAGAATAGCCAAGGCAATCCTGAAGAACAAATGTCTAGAACTGTCTTAGAGCTGTAGTAATTAGGATAGTGTAGTATTGACACACAGATAGACAGACAGACCCATGAGATAGAATAGAGGGCCCAACAAGCAGACCCACCCACATAGTATCACTTGGTTTTTGGCAAAGCTGGTAGGCAATACTATTGAGAAGAATGATCTTTTCAATCAATGGTGCTGGGTTGATCCACATAAAAATAAAAGGAATCTTGGCCTGTTTCACTGTGCACAAAGATAAATTCTGAGCAGATGATAGATCTGAATGTTGATGCTAAAACAAAGTATTTAGACATAGGACAAACATTTTCATGATTGTGGCATAAGCAAATACTTAAACAGGATACAGAAACCGCTCTCTGTAAGGGAAAAGATTTATTAAATGACCAGTATAAAACTAACAACTTCTGTTTGTCAAAAGATAGAATTTAGAGAGTGCAAGGGTAAGCTGCAGAGTGGGAGAAGGTATTTGCAGAACTTGAATGAATCATAGGACTTGAATCTAGAATGTATAAAGAACTAGAAATTTTTATTTTTTAAAATGCAGATGGATTAAGAGAAAAATGGGTAGAGGACTGGAACATTTTCTGCACAAAAGAGGCTGTCCAAAAGATGAGTAAATCTGTGAAAGGAGCCTTGTTTCATTAGTCATCAGAGAAATTGCAAATGACAGCCACAGTGTGGTACCGCTACACAGTTATCAGAATAGCCGTAAAGAAATGTCAAGAATATGGATCAGTTGGAACTTTGAACTTTGCAAATCTGTTTGGCAATCTGTTTGTTTCTACTAATGCTGAATATACTCAAAGAATTTCATATGTTTATTGTTAAAGGATTTATATGAGAATATTCATAGCAAAATTATACCTCGCAGCTCAAATCTAGAAACCACCCAAGTACATTAACAGTGGAATGGAAAAATTGTAGTATGTAGTCTTACAGAATATCAGCAGCAGTCAGAGTTAACAAACGCAGCTTCATCCAACAGATCAGTGGATTTCACAAGTGTAATACTGAGTAAAAGTGGGCAAAAAATTCAGGAGCACAAATTTTCCATTTAGATGAGGTTTTCAGTCAGGCATCACTTGACCGTAGAGTCAGCTGGGTAAGCTGGAGGTGGCAGCAGCTGCCCCTGTGGGGATGCTAGTGGTTTCTGTTACTTGATCTGGATGCTAGGCATGTGTATTTTTTCTGAGTCTTCATTGAGATTATAATTTGTGCACATTCTTGTATATTTTATTTCAGTGCAAGTTTAAGGGAAAACTGGCTTAGTATCATTGACCCTACAAGCATTATAGATTTTAGAACATGGATTCCTTCCTTTTAAACCTGAGGTTTTTTGGTTTTCAGATTATGTAGTTAAGTATTTTGCTAGAGATTAATTTCAACTAGTGAGAGAGGGATTTCTGCATGACTTTACACTTACAGGGGAAAGCTCTCTGTGTTGAGGGGAAAGTTGTCCACTTTGTCAGTATGGTAGCCTTTACTCACATGTAACTCTAGAATTCAGTTTTAAACTTAATTTTTAAGTAGCTGCATTGACTGGTAAATACCTTGCTGAGCAGTGCAGAGCTAACACTTCGCATTTTTCCTATTTAGGTACGTGGTGATGCCTGAGATGTCTCTTTCAATTTTAGTATCTTGAATTTAGGTCCATCTGAATGTTGATACTAGCAAAGATATGGAAATTTGGATATTATTTTTCTTGTGGGCTACTCTGTTGATAATTTATGTAGTTCTAGACTTGTATTTAGTTATACAGAGTATATTTATAATGTGATTTTTAAAATTTTAAATTCAAGTGTATTTTTTTAGCAGAAAAATTTATACATGTTTTTAGGGTGCTATGTGATATTTCAATACATGTATGTATTGCATAAGGTATAAGTCAGGTTGAACATACCTATCTCTTCAAACAGTTATCATTTCTCTATGGTGAAAACATTCGAGCTACTTTCTCTTTTTGAAATATACAGCATGTTATTGTTATCTAGAGTTACCTGCTATGCACACCAGCACTTTCTATCCCTAACTCTAACTCGGTACGTTGGCCCCGTTCTTCCCTCCCCTTGCTCTCCCCAGCCGTTACTACCATTCTGGTCTCTACTTTTATGAGCACAGCATTTTTAGATTCTGAATATGAGTGAGGTCATGTACTACTACTTGTCTTTCTGTGAGTAGCTTATTTCACTTAGCATGATGATCTTCATTTCCATACATGCTGTCCCGAATGAGAGAATTTCGTTCTTTTTTATGTCTGAATAGTATTCCATGTTGTATATATACTGCATTTGTATAGTATAATATTTTGAAGACAAGTTACTGAGAAGTCATCTTTTTGAACAGGAATATATTAAATGCTATAATGTTTATTATGGCTTTATTACACTGATTTTTTTTTATGTGAGTTATTGGTAGGCGCTACTTGAATAAGTAAATATTTCCAATATACTCTTGGGAAGTTTTATGCTAGTCCACATTGTCGTTGCTCTTTCAGAGCCGGGGCCATCCTGTCTTGGCAGTATGCTCATGCCTGCCCAGGAGACTGCCTGGGAAGAGCTCATCCGCACTGGCCAGATGACACCATTTGGTACCCAGCTACCTCAGAAACAAGAGAAAAAGCCTAGAAAAATAATGCTCAATGAGGCATCGGGCTTCGAAAAGTATTTGGCAGATCAAGCAAAACTGTCTTTTGAAAGGAAGAAGCAAGCTGCTAATAAAAGAGCAGCCAGAAAAGCCCCATCCTTGGTCATATCTAAGGCTGGCCCAGCACCAAATGAAAACAAACCAAACCAGAGAAACAAAGTTCTCTCGAAAACAGATAAGTGCTTGAAAAAGCATATCAGGAAGCTCCAGAAGAGGGCACTGCAGTTCCAGGGAAAAGTGGGGTTGCCAAGAGGGAAGAAGCCCCTTGAGTCAGAGGCCAGGCCAAAGTCGGAGGGAGACTCTGAGAGTGGGGAGTCTTGGTCCTGTCTCACAGCGCAGGAGGAGGAGGCAGAGCCCGACCTGTCTGGTGATGGCACGGACTGTGAACTGAGTCCTGTGGTCAAGGGCAGGAAACGCCAGAAGAAAGCCCCAGTGCAGGAGGTCGATGATGATTTTTTCCCAAGTTCTGGGGAAGATGAAGCCAACGGGGGAGGAAAGGGAAGTCGCAAAGTAGTGAGATGCCAAGATGATGGAGATGAAGATTATTATAAACAACGGTTAAGGTGGGTCTGCAGGGATTGTGAGTACTTTGTACTGCTTGCTTGATGTTAGACAGCAGCTTTATTAATACGTAATCATTCTAGGTCCAGCTTGCTTTTCTGGACTGCCATTTGTGCAGAGGTTGGACTTCCTGCAGCTCTAACCTGCTAGAAATAGGAGGTGAGGCCTCAGTGGACCTGGCCCCAAAGCCTTGTACTTCCGGGTCTTGAGCCACATTTGGAGGCAAGTCTAAGGTGAAGAACTTAAGAAAAAGTCTGAGGACAGAGCATAGAGAGTACATGCTGTCATAAGGGTAATGAAAAGAAAAGATCGTGTTGTGTGTACTGGGTGTGGTTCTTTTTTTTTTAATTTTGAAGCAGATAGTAGTTTTAGAAGTCTTTTAAGCTTGCTTGCTTAAATCCCTCCTTCCTTATCTTGAGAAAATAGTCATCTACAGAATTATAAACCACTGTCGTGTCAGAAAAGCACTTTGTGTGCACAGCATATCTTCCTTTTCACTCTGATTTTTTATGCCAGAGACAGACTTTGTGTTTTGTCTGTGACTTTCTCAGTGTATGGTACAGGTGAGATAAAAGGGAGTTGAACATGTGTAACATGAAGTCAGAATTGTCATCACCGTGTTTTTTGCATGTCAGGCAGTCTACACACTGCAGGCCTCTCACTGAATGCATTAGCTCTAGGTCTCTGAGGAAGGCAGAGGGAAACAGGAATGGCAGTACTTCTTGAATGTTTAATACTAAGGTGACTTTTTCCCAGTCCTCAAGATTTTTTCCTTACTTCCCAGTGTGGGGAGACCTAGTTTATTGTATTTCTTATAGCTTTCCGTTGGTCTTTGAAGATGACTGACCTTCTATTTTCCTTTTCTTTGGAACCACTAACAGCAGGGAGTGGTGTAACTCCAGCTGCTCGGAAGGTTGAGGCAGGAGGATTGCAAGTTAAAGGCATCAGAAACTTCGCGATACCCTGTCAAAAAATAAAAAAGGGCTAGGGTTGTAGCTCAGCAGTAGTGTGTCCCTGGGTTCAATACCCAGTATTGCCAAAACAACAACAGCAATAACAAACACTTGTGATCCCAAATCACACTCCTTTTCAGAGTGGATGTAGCACGTTTGTTTTAACCATATGAGGACCTGTGACTTAAATCCAGGTCATGAGAGCTGTTACATTCCACTAGGACTACATAACCGAGGAGTGATTCTTGTCATTTCTCACTGCGAGTTCAGCATGCTGAGTATCAGTGTACTGGATATCTGTAACATTGAGGAATATTGCTCAATACTCTCCAACAGTAAGCAGTGTCAGTCTTCTTAATTACTGTAGAAAATTAATAAAAGTGTTAATCTCAACATATTGATTATAAGTAGAGCAATATATATTCTCATTAAACTGGGTCAATATTAAATACATTTTAAGTATATTAGTATTTTGATCAAGAGCAATTTATTTTGATTGAATTTTAAATATGGATGCAGATTAATTTCGGGGCAGTAAGTTTTTCTTAATAATGTTAAGATTGTAAAACAATTTATTATTTCCAGAGCTATATCATGAGCCAGATTTTTTTTGCTAAAGTTACAGTAAAATCTCAAATGAATTTGAGAAATATCAATAACTCTAATTGCCACCAAAATACGATAGCTCTTAAAATTTTATAGCTAGTTATTAGGGCTGGTAAAAGCTGCAGATATCCACATTGAAAGGTTTGTATTACATCTCCTTTGGTGCTCTTTGGATTGGGGAAGTTAAAAGAAAATAAAATGCTCCGGATTGAAAAGCATACTAAGAACATTAGAGAAGTCGAGTCTATGTTTTGTTGCTTGTTGCCAATCTTTGTGGATAGATTGAAATAGTAATGGTATTCCCTTCAGTGAAGAAGAAAAAGGATTGTGTATTTTAGCAATGACTTAATGATGGATGATCCAAATAAAAAAGCCACATAGTTTACAATTTGGAAACTGGGTTTTTTCTCAGTGGTTAGAATTTAGGAATATGACTCAGGCTAAGAATCTTGTACAAAACTTAATAGATACAAATTGGTTGTAGCCTGCTAATTATAATGCTCTTTCAAACTCTTGGAAATGAGAGTGGGTGACTCCTAGACATCTCATCCCCTTGATCCTCTCAGCTTGAGAGTCATAGGCCTTTCATTAGCTATAATGAAAAGTTGGTCCTAACTAGGCATCTTTGTTTTGCCTGATGCTCAGCAGGCATTTCCTGTTGGGCCTTTTGAATAGCATGATCTTTTCTGGAACTGGGCAGTAGGAGTCATGATCCTGCTTACTCTTAACTGGCCCTGGACCTCAGCTCAGTCTTGGTGGTTCTAACCATTTTTAAACTACCTGTGCATTTTCTCTTCCCACATGTTTGTCTTTCCTTCTGTGTACTCAAGTGCATGTGAAGGTTGAATTCTCAGAGGTGTCCCTGGTGTTTGTTCCTCTGCTTAATTCAAGGGGGGAGGTGATGAGTCACTGCTTAGAAGTAAATGTTTTGTTGATTCGTATTCACATCAGAGGTCTGCAGGTTATGTCATTTTCTATTAGGATATCGCACTTAAAATGTGCCACTGTTTTAGAAATCTCAACACCAAACCCTTCTGTTCAGGGCAATAAATTCCGTTGGTACCTGTGCCTAGACCTTGCTGCCTCAGTGTTGACTCTTTTCCTTGTGAGATGTGAGATCAGCTCTCATTGCTTCGTCTCTGCCTCTGCTATGTGAATGCACATTTTCGTTCTAGGACTGGCTTTGAGGGTTTCTGGCAAAGAATCTGCAGGCTGTTAGTGGACATGAGCATAAATAGGACCTAAGCAGGTGTGAAGGGAATAGATGAATTTAGACTGAGGTGTCTTGGGGCAGTGGAGCTGGGCTTGTGGAGGTTTATTCCAGTGCAGGGCCCTCACTGGGTAGCTCAGGCATATTGACATAGACCTTAAGATGCAGGTTAAAAACTTTCTGCATTTTCCCCAAAACTTTAGGTGTATCTCTGAGAAGGAAAGGACTTGCTTTGCTTTGAGATTCGCAGGCATCTCATTTGGATTACCTTAAGAGATTAGTATGGTGGTGTGATCTGCAGAGAGGCCCAGCTTCTGAACCGTCCACATCAGGACAGGGATTCACATGTACTTTACTTGGCCTGTTGTCTTTTATCTTAGGGGAACGGACTCTGTTCAGTGGGAGGTTGAGGCCCTGTGTGAGTTCACTGGAAGAGTGCTACCGTTCCGTAGTGATCCTGGGTCAGTGGTAGAGGAACCAGCAGCATTCATACCAGCTGTGTGCCACCTTCAAGATAGTCAAACTGACACACCATCGCCTCTGGCACTTTTCCCACCAATGGTCAGAACTGCTGTGGGGCACAAGGACCACTTTGGAAGTGGATCAGGACCACTTCCAAAGACCATTCTGTCTCCTCACTGACTGGGCCAGAGCTAGTATTTATCATTTGACTTTAACCCCAAGCTCTTTTTTCTGTTTTCACCTGCCAGTTGTTACTTAAGTTGCTAAGTTAACTGCCTGTACTTCCTTAGCAAGAACATGGGCTGAAACCATGCTTCCTGGCCCACAGACTGACTTTGAATCACTGTGGACCTCACTGCTAGAGATGCTGACTCAGAAGGCCAGAAGTCTGGGGCCACCAGGCAGGACTTTGAAACAGCTTGACCATGTCATTCTGGTACACTGGATTGGAAACTATTGGATATGTGTAAATTGATATTATATACTGATTTCCTTTCTGATGCTATAGCTTTTAGCCAACTTGGTTTGTATCAGTGTTTCTAAATCTTCCCTTGTGTGCTCTGCACAGTGTGTTTACATAGATGAAGGCCTGGAGGGGGGCTCAGGGTCAGTTCATTCAGCAAATTAACTGCCCTAAACTTAGCTAAATGCAACAGATTTTCTGGTTGTTTGGTTGATATGGGTGGGTGCACGTCAGAACCACCTGGGCACATCTTCAGCAGGCAGGAGCTTGGCTCAGCTGCTGAAGCTGAGGCAGTAGGTCTGGGCCTGGAGGAAACGGAGGCTACTCTTACACTTTGAGCTTCACTGATTCTAAGGTGAGGTCGGTAGCATTCTTCGTTATCATAGGCTCGCAGCCTGAAACTGATTAGAGTTGGTACCTTTTCATAGTTTGAAGGCTTTTCACTCTTTCCCCATCTTTCCACACTTCTGATGATTTCTTGTTTTTTAATTGTGAAAGTATAACAATATTAAACTGGGCTGTGGAAGTGCACACCTATAATCCCGGCTACTGGGGAGGCTGAGCAGGAGGATGGCAAGTTCAAGGCCAGCCTGTGCAACTTATTTTTAATTCTGTCTCAGAATTAAAAATAAAAAAGGCTGGGGTGTGTACCTTAGCTGTAGAGCACCCCTGGGTTAAATCCTGAGTACCACAGAAAATAGAAACAACAACAACGAAAAGTAATTATTATGACTAAAAAACTACGTGTGTCTGTTTTTTGTTTTATTTTCTACATTATTCCAGCCTTTGATTCTATGCATACATATCTTTACGTTGCTACAATTATAGTGGGCTGTACAAACACTGTGTCATGGTCCTTCCAGGTTAATCACTTTGTTCATGGTTTCACTGTTAAAATGCAGATAGAGCTGAGGTGCCATGCAAATGTGTTTCCTTCCATTGAGGTTGGGTGGAGGGTGCAACATCGAGGTGTGACCACACGGTGGTGCCGCGGACAAGCACACAGCTGTTGCCATCTCCATGGCTTAGAAACCAAACCCGAAGGCTAAGCTAGAATCTGGGAGTTGGAGGAGGGTCTGGGGAGATGGCTAGGGAGTCTAGAAGACCTGAAAGGTGTGGTGTAGATGGGGATGGGATTTGCCTCATGGTCTGGTGTAAACTGAATCTGTATAATGCCTGTTGCTATAAAGTGTTTTCAATAAACTTTGATCCTAAAGTTTTTCTTTTCTTGTGATCCATTCTTTTTTTTTTTTACTTTATTGTACTTGAATGAATATTAAGTTAAAAAGGGCTGATGGGGACTCCATTTATTGTGTAAATCTTATAGAATGTCTTCTAATTGACCACTAGGCTTAATCATCTGGGAAAACAATGCTGCTCATTGTTTTCCTCCTTAAGCAGTATTGCTTCTATGGCCAGGGTAAGTTGGATCCTAGTTTGTAGGGTTTGCGTGTACATGTGCACAGTTCTGAGAAGGGGCAAGCCATCCTTATTTTTAGATACTGAGAGGGACCAAGCTGTCGTTGACAGGAGTCCAAGGAGGTACCTCCAGGGGATAGCATGACCTGAACTAGGCCTCTTAACTCAATGTGGCTGAAAAAAAAAAAACCAGATGCATCAAAAACAAGGCACAAGTATAAGATTATTAAAGGATAGCAAAGGGGTACACACCCCAAAGGCAGGGTGCAGATGCCCCTCACCTCTCAGAGAGGAGCAGACAATTGATGCACCATGGTTGAACCTTCTGAATACATATAGGATTTTCTGGGAAGAAAAGTGCAGGTCCCCAGGCAAGCTTTTGTGAAAATGAAATTCCATGTCAATCATTTGATATTTGGGGTTTAGAATGTTTTTGGGTTAAGCAGTTGAGTTATAAGTCAGTTGTGGACATGTTGTGTAAATCTTTTAATGTGGTGATGTTGAAATTGATGTTTTTGTCCTAGTTGATCTGGTACAAGCAAACTCTATAGGTTTTATTCTTCTAACTAAAGAGACAGGCATGATCTGGCCATGTTTATAGATTTGGGTCTCCATCTGGTAAGGGTCTTTTTTTTTCTCTTTCCTCATGAGCCCATGTATCTCAAAGCCAAATAGTAAATATTTAAAAATGTCTTATGGATTTGCCTGAGCAAGGGTGGCATCAGGTATGGGGGTGGGGCGAGCATATAAGGATACCAGAATTATTGTGTTTGGGTGTTTACCACTTGGTGATGCTTCATGACATGTGGGCTATTTGGTTTAATCCTCACAGGCCCTAGGAGATAGGAACCTGATCACTGAAAGTGATGTCATTTGGCCAAGATGCGGTTAGTGGAGGAATCTTGGGAAGGCTTGTGAAGGTAGGAGTGATCCAGCAGCTGGTCTACTGCACTGGACTCAAATGAGCATTGCCTCGGGGACTAGTTTCTCTCCCAACTTGGTGGGACCAGCTTCCCATTGTCCAGAGACCTTGCTGAGTGCCATGTTTGCAGAACCTCTGCTCCGTCTCCATTTTATTGTCTATATGGAGCCTCTTTCTCTTCCTTTTGCCAAGAGCCCATTTTCACTGGGATGGTTTCCTCTCTGTCTTCTGGTTGGATTCTTGATTGCACTGGGTGAGCATTCAGCAATTTTAGGCCACACTTAAGCAAAAACCAAATTGATTTGCTTATACCTTTGTTTTTTAAAGTCCAAATAACTTGATCTCTGAAAATCTGAATTTAGTAAAAGTTTAGTCTAGATTCATTCCAGAAACCTAAATACAGTGATGCGAAGATTGTGCTTATCTATTTCTGGGAGTTCTTTTCTTTTAAAAAATAAGCCAATGTTCTTTTTTATTTTCTTCTTCTAGGAATCTGTATTTTAAAGAGAAAAGAAAAAGTTACTCCCTTAAGGATGTTTTCTTAGAGAGCATTTGGGCTTCTTTTAAATGACAAAGCTGAGACACAAATGAAGACTAATTCTGCTTCCTGCTGTATGCACACCTTTCATTCTCAGCTCTAGGCGTAATTGTCTGCATCAGTCTTAATTTACTCTGTGAGATCTGGACTCCTAACTGAGGGTATTTCATCTGCTCTGATGTGCCAATTAAGTCCACCCAGATAGACCATATAAAGGCAGATAAGAAAAGTAAAACACTGAGTATCTCAATTTAGCAAATTAGACTAATCTGTAAGGAATTCTTAGCTGTCTGCAGTAGAAAACCTATTGCACTACAAAAATGCAAACTATATTAAATACCCAGCTTGGTGCCTGAATATATTTTTAAAAATCAAATTGTACTCGTTGTGCTGCTGTTGTAGAATTTCTTTCATGGAGATTGCAGTAAGTGGAGAGTGATTCTGAGGTTGAAATTTCACTCCATATTAAGAACAATTTAACTCCGTGATGTGCAGTTTTTTCCTTCCCATCAGTGTAGATTTAAATTGCTCTAGGCTCAGTGACCCTTGCAACATAAAAACAATACAAAGGCAGAGCAGTAGGGACAGTCTTGAATTTTAAGCACCTCAATATGTGCTTAAATTTTATTGACGTTTTGGAGGAGGTGTGTTGATTTACTAATAAGTGATCCAAGGCTGCACGTATTTGACAGTTCCTATTAGTAGGTATACCTTGACCCTTTAGAAGGTTGGTATGGGCAGAGTGTATATCGATTTATCTGGTATTAATGTATCTCATGTGATGGTTCAGTCCACATTGTTTGTGGTCAAAATAACTGCTATGCCGACTTTCCTTTTACTTGAAAAAGTTTGCTGGTGTTCAGTGAAGAGCGAATTTTGACGTAACCTGTTCAAGTGCTAAGGTGAGAAGGGATCATGTTATCATACAAAGATGAAGGCAGTCTTTTTGCCCCTTAGTACTCACATTCTTTAAAGACAAAATTTGAATTGGAGTTTTAAATTTTGGTTTACTCTTACATGATTGTTTTCCTTCTGTAAGAAAAGGGGAGTTCTATGGAGTGGTTTTTGTTTTTATTTTTGTTACTGGGGATTGAACCCTGGGGTATTTAACCTGTGAACCACATCCCCAGTCCTTTTTTAAATGTTTTATTTTGAGGTAGGGCTCATGAACTTGCTTAGGGCCTCACTCAGTTGCTGAGACCGGCCTTGATTTGCCGCCCTCCTGCATTGCTGCGGTTCCAGGTGTGTAGCACCATGCTGGCTTCTGTGGAGGTTTTTTTTTTTTTGGGTACTGGGGATTGAACCCAGGGGCACTCGACCTCTGAGCCACATCCCCAGCCCTATTTTGTATTTTATTTAGAGACAGGGTCTCACTGAGTTGCTTAGGGCCTCGCTAAGTTGCTGAGGCTGGCTTTGAAATTGCGATCCTCCTGCCTCAGCCTCCCAAGTGCTGCAGTTACAGGCGTGCGCCACCGCATCCGGCCTCTGTGGAGTGCTTTGAGAGACTGTGTTATGTCGTGGAGAGGACAGAGTATGGGAGCCTGATTATCTGGGCTGGAGCTTTATCACTATCTTATTGGTAGTGTTGGGCAGGTTCCTTTCTGTCTCCTACCCTGCCTTTATTTAATTGTGAAATAAAAAAGAATAACAATAGTAATAGTTATAGTACCTGCCGCATTGGATTGTAAGGACTAAGTGAATCAATAAATGTACAGTACTTAAGATCAGTGCCTATCACAGTGTGAAATCACTAACTGGCAGTTGTTATTACCTAGTATTTGTCTTCTGACTCTGAATTTAAACATATATATGCATGTACATATATGTAATCTCAGAACAAAACTTGTCCAGAGCCAGCCAACTTTGTTTGGGGAGGCAGTATATCGCATAGGGACTGGGACTCACAGGCAGTGGGATCTGAATGCCAGAGACCCCTCTTCTGTGAAGGGAATGGTGGTAGTATCAAGGGTGGTGAGACTCACAAGGTGACGCTTCTAACTCTTAGCTATTGGTGTTTTTACATGCCACTAGCTGAAGCGAGAAAAAAGATTCCACAAGCCAGTAAGATGCTTGAAAAGAGGGTCTGTGTGAACTACAAAGAGGAAGTCATAAATGTTTAGGTATATGAAAAGGAGATCTCTTACAGTTGATACTAACTAGTATAAACAATCAAATTATTAGCTGTTACACACTTAGTTTTGTTGATGTTATGCTTTTATACCTTTCACACATTGTTGATTAAGGCCTATTTAGTGATAAAACATCTATGCAAATGAGCTATAGTATCAATGGTTGTCTTTTTTCTCCTTTGCATACACTAGGGGGCACTAGACCTCTGTCCAGGGGACACTGAAACTTCACAGCTTCTCCTAACTTCTGAGGGCAAGTTGGTCAAGATGGTACTGTGGGTCCTCACAGTTATGTTTTATGGCAAGTGTGCCAGAGCCTTCCCTTGGGAGTCTTATATCTTCTCCTGGGGCTTGATTTCCAGACTTTTTGTAGTTCTAGATGTGTGGAATGGCATGCCCACAATGTTTTGTCCATCTTGACTGGCCAGTGTGGAGTGGGGTAGCTTGGGGGTGAACTTAAATCCTGCCTGCCCAAGTTTACAACAGGTGTTTTGACATCGGTTACTTTTAATTCACATTTAACCTGCAGTTACGTAAAATTTCTTGATTTTACTTTCTTGTGAATGTTATATAATCTGCCAAATATTATAAAATAGCTTCTGATATTTATGTAGGTAGCTTCCTAAGTGTACTGTACATATGCCATCTCATTTAGTCCTTAGAGGGACCCTGCATTTGCCTCATTTTGTGATCAAGGAGACAAATGCAGCAGTGGCGAGTGACATTTTCTTAAGTTTGGGTCTCCCCTTCCCAGTTGAAGGCGTGTATTACAGCTCGCTGTCTGCCTGCATCTTGTTTTCATTTTTCAGTATTTAGCACACATCCGTGTTTATTACTGGGTTCTGCTCTAGTGGCCACCAGTGGAGTCTGACGGGGGCCACAGGAGGTAGAACACCCTGCAGTGAGTAACACACTCACTTTGTTTTATAGCTGTGACTGTTACAAGTCTTGAGTAAAGACAAAAATGAATATGGGAATACCAAAAGCATTATTTCCTTCTTAGGAATGTACACACAGTTTAGTACTTAACTCCTTTTTCCTATTGTAAGAAAAATTCCTTGATAAGCAGTTGAATCTTTTGACCAACTTTTTCTATTGGTCCTGAGGAATCTTGGAACCAAACTTGGGGTTTCTGATTTTTTCCCACTGGCTGGGGTACAGAAACCAATCAGTCTTGTTACAAAGTGGAGACCCACTCATGGACCCAAAAAAGTGGTGCTCAGGTTTGAAATAGCTTAAACAATTTTAATTTCACTTATTTATTTTATTTTTAATTATTTAAAATAATGAGTTTTCCCTTTCCTCCTTTTTTTTTTTGTTTTTTGTTTTTTGTTTTTTGTTTTTGGTTACAAGACTCTAAATTAAGAATTTCTTTCTCTTTGAGATCACCCTCTTCCAGGGGTCATTCTTTATAATAGATTGTAACCATGTTTATTCAATTGATAGAGGTAGGTACAGGACATCAAAAGTCACACAAGTAGAAGGAGCAGAAGTTGAGTAGGAGGTAGGCTGTAAATAAGATGGAGCAGGAAGTTTCTAGAATCATTTCTGAATGACTTGCTTTGACAGTTTTCAAGCCATGCCCCCCCCCTCTTATCTGTAGCCCAATTCTGAGCTTCATTCGTTCAGCAGTTATTGAGTGTTTGCCACAAGGAGGGCATCTTGCTAGTCTCTCAGGATATAAAAATAGCTAAGTCATTCTCTGTCTTATAACTAATGGAGGAGACAAGTGTGGATTTCACAGTGTGTTAACACTTGATGAAGTTATAAAGGGTACTTGGAAGATAGGACGTTAACCTGCCTGGTCAGGGAACACTTACTTGGATCAGAGGTGCTGCTCAGGGCGGGGATTCCCAGGGTCAAAAGGTGGGTGGATGTGCATGTAGGTCATGGTATTAGATGTGCAGGTGGACAGAGTTGAGGAGGTCACATAAAACATGTGACATAGTGGTGGCTAGCCATGTTTTTTCACTTACACAACATGAACATCCTTGAATGCTGGAAATTCTAATATAAATTAACTTTAGATGGTGGCAACTTGCTCTTGGGTGTTTTCTTAGGGTTCCATTGATGAGGGACCCCATCAGTTTACACTGGTTCTGTTGTAGTTGAACTGGTTGTGCTGAGTTGCATCTGACAGTTCATTGTTGCAGGATTAGCCCCAGGCCCTGAAGCCTGGGCCAGGGTCTCATTCCTGCACGAATGTGGATAAGCCAGGGAGTGTTTTCTGCCTGCATCTGATTGGAACTGTAAGTTTATGTTTATTGCTGGCTTCTCTCTAAGTGGCTGCCAGTGGAGTTGACAGCGGGCTGAACATGGCAGCCGTGGAGGAGTTAGAAACCCTGCCAGGGAACACCAGGCCCACTTCGTTTTATGTGGCTGCAGCTGTGACTATTACATGTGTGGATTTTTTTAAATGAGAGGATAGAGAACATGAAAAAGTTCTTTCTTGTATAAAAAGATAAGTATTGGACAATTTACTGCCCCCTTCTGATTTTTCTCATCTGACGTGTTTCTTGAAGTAACAGAATTAAGACATTTTGGACTCCAGTTCACTTGGGCATAGATCTTGATTTTGACTTGCCTCTACCAGTTTCAAGTTACTCTATGTCTGCCTTTGTTACAGCCATACAGATACCTACTGAACTTCATGACAACTTATTTATGAATTTATGGAAGTTTTTAAAATTTTATTTTTGGAGCTTGGGATTGAACCCAGGTTATGGTGCATGTAGAGCTAAGAATGAACTCTACCACTGAGCCGCATCCCCAGCTGATGGCAAAATTTTTTAAGTCTGATAGTCTAGCAGGTGTCTTCTGAAGAGCAGGTGTCTACTCATAGTAATCACTTTATTCATCATAATTTACCGAACCTCCCATTTTGATCATAGTTTTGATTCAGATATGCATGTTCTGATAATTCTGCTAAACATTTGTGGTGCATTGCATTTTGTGTGCAGATTTTGTTGCATTGTATATTGCCTCTTTCCTTCTCTTTATGTGAATGTGGTAATAGTGCCTGCTGCAGGGTTGTGAGAATTTTAGCAAGTTTCAGTGTACGTAGTACTATTTTAATTGATTAAGCACTTTTTATATTTTAGGCTCTGTTTTGAGTGCTTTGCATGTGACACCTAGGTTAACCTTTCCCAAACCCAGTGAAGTAGATGGTGGTGTTCTCTCCATCACAGGATGGAGGAAACTTAGGTGCTGACAAGGTTCACTTACTTGGTGAGAGTTAACAAGCAGAATTTGATTCCAGCTGGTCTGCACCCAAACTTTTGTGTGTGTTCCTATGCTTTGCATGCCCAACCCATATTGCATGTTCATAGCAGAGCTTCCTCCTTTACTGCTGCTGGTCAGACAGATTGCTCAGCTCACAGGCCACTGAACAACCTGGTTAACATGCTGAGGAGGGCGTCTTTAAGGTACTTGATAGACTGAGGGTGGGGAAGTCCTCTGAGTCTGTCTGTATTCAGGTGACATGGGCTCTGCCTCTCCCTGGTGTACCATGTTCTCTGCTGTGTCATCCCCCTTGTTGGCCAGCACCTTGCTGCCCCACTTCAGTGGGCACACTTTAGATGGTCAGCTCTAAGCCACATGGGGAAGTGTTGCTGTGTGTAACAGGATCTCTTACCTGAGCTACCTACCCCTGAGGTTTTATCGACCTGGTGTTTTGTCTTTCACGTATGCATGTGATCTGCTGGGGCAGTGTGTCTGCACAATGCTACAGGTACTTACAGCCATAATGATTTCCCACCGCCTTTACTCATCCTTTGACCAAACTTAACAAACGTTCAGTGCTTTGCATCTTTGTGAAGCGGAAGACGCTGGGATGCAGTAGCTTCTGTGGAGGCTTATGTGGTTTCTAGGTGCTGAGTTCTGTGGTGACACGATGGCTGTATACTTTAGGAGGGAGACGGGGAGGAACGAGGAGAAGGTGAGACCTCGTCGATGCAGAGAGATGCTGTGGGGAATTTAACAGCCACAAAGATTTACTGCCTAAGTCCAAGGAAATAGCTGTCGTGTATCAATGAAGTTTAATACATGGTACTCCGGTGTGGAAATTTTAGTGGTATTATTGTGTCAAACTTCTAAAGCCAGTATCTTCTGGTGTTTTTATTTCTCTTCCTGTAAGACATCTTTGAGAAATTGCAAAATGAAGTCTTTGTAAGTGACTGTGATACCTTTTGTGATTCTTTGAATTTCATATCATCCTCAAGTGTTTCTTGTTATGCACATACTTGGTACTGAGTTGATAGTAAGGATTGGGCACTAAGGAATTACCTCATTATCTGAAACTGTTTGATTGCTTAATTTCAGAGAATGAGTAGCAAGAATTCTGATATGTATATCAGGAAAATATATATATGTCATTTTAGTTTCTAAGTTCTGATATTAAGGGATACCTCTATACCAGGGTTTCTCAGCTTTGACATTATTGACTTGTGAGACCAGATAACTTTTTATTGGGAAGGGTGGGGAGCCTGTGAGTTGTAGGATGTTTAGCTCCACCTACATGATGTCCCCTTTCTCCTCCCTTACTTACAGCAACCGCATGTATCATATTACCTCTGTGAGGGTAAAGGGACAGAATTTTCCCCTGTGGAAAACTGTTGCACTTAACTAATTTATAAATAACATGAAACTCAAAAGAATAGCAAAGATTGTTGTAACCACTTAGAGATACTTCAGTTTGTCAGTTGCATAGAAACAATTTTTAAAATTTTTTTGGTACTGGGGATTGAACCCAGGGACACTTAACCACTGAGCTACATCCCCAGCCCTTTTTTATATTTTACTAGAGACCCAGGGTCTCACTGAGTTGCTTAGGGCCTGGCTAAGTTGCTGAGGCTGGGTTTGAACTCCTGATCCTCCTGCCTCAGCCTCCCGAGCCCCTGGGTTTTATAGACGTGTGCCACCGCACCCAGCAGTAATAATTTTTAAGGAAAAAAATACTTATAAAAGAAAGGGAGAGATTGCCTTTACAATTTAAGTACAAAAAGGACTTTAAGTTTTTTATATAAAAAGAACATCATATATTAAACCTTACGGTTATATGATAGCTGTTTTCCTAGACTTAGCCATGTACTGTCTTTCATTTGTTGCTCTCTCAAAAGTAGCTAACAGTGCTTCGTTGATCTTATTTTCAAAGTTCTTTTACTACCCTGCATTGCAGTTTTGGATCACCAACTAGTGGCTTTCTTATTGATGACAAGTAACTTTCAGCCAGCCCTTCGTTTTGTTATTTTGATGAGTTGAAATTTTCAGCCAGGGAAGAATTTATTAAAGGATGGATGTGCTTTGAGGTCTACCAGCAGCTTTCTGGATGGGAATGCCAATTGCTCTGGCAGCTGGCCTCCATGCTGGGTTTGTAATGTACCCTGGAAAACATACCCTCCCCTAGCTGGGCAGTGTATAGTCTTGTCTTGTCAGTTCTCTCTTGCCTTCCCTCAGACAGTCTCTATTTTTATTGCATAGTCAGTGGCAGGGAAATGCCTTCTTTGTATGTTGCTGTTTTCATCCCCTTCCTATGAGATTTTTTTAGTTTGAAGGCATGTATCTCTATTTTTTTATTCCATTCCAACCATTTTGTGACATTCAGAGTGTCAGTTGCATGTATGCCAAAAAAAATTCATTATTTTATTTTAAAGTGAATAGAATCTGAGGCTATCTACTGTGTCTTTTTTTTTTTTAAACAACACCAGGGTTCATTATAGTTATATAAATGCAAAAAAATCGTAACTTAGACTTTATCCGATGGACACATTTTTTTCTAAGTGGTATGATTATCAATAAGTCCATTTTGTTGATTCTTTCACCTCACTTAAGTGATTAGAAAGGAGTATCTGATAGCAGCAGTTTGACTAAAAGATTTGCTGTATGTCCAAGATACGGTGTTGTTTTATGCTAATGACTATCACATTTTTAGCACAAAAATGGTAATTATAAATAAAATGTTTTTATACTGTATTGCTCTTTTGGAGATAACTTAGTTATATTAAAATTTTTCTGAATCTTTTCTAGAACTAAGTTCACATATTTTTAGAAATTTTCCCTTAGGGTATGCCAGAAAAGGAGTGAGTAGTTTTGATAATGAAAAGGGACCTTACAGGAATATTTCTAGGGCAGCTGTAATACTTTAAATAAGAATCAAATTGAACCGGGCACGGTGGCGCACGCCTGTAATCCCAGCACTTGGGAGGCTGAGGCAGGAGGATCGCAATTTCAAAGCCAGCCTCAGCAACTTAGTGAGGCCCTAAGCAACTCAGTGAGACCCTGTCTCTAAATAAAATACAAAATAGGGCTGGGGAAGTGGCTCAGTGGTGGAGTGCCCCTGGGTTCAATCCCCAGTACCAAAAAGAAGAAAAAAGAATCGAGAAGGCAGGAGAAGAGAATTGTTTTTCTTTGACTATCAGTAAAATTGGAGTAATGATGACAGCAGAAAGCCCAGTCTGATTTGCCTGTTTTTATCCAGTGTGTGATCTAGAACTACCTATTTTAATATAATCAAAATAATGGAAATATGATTTTTATTTTCGTGATAGGAGGTGGAATAAACTAAGACTGCAAGACAAAGAGAAACGTCTGAAGCTTGAAGAGGATTCTGAGGAAAGTGATGCAGAATTTGATGAAGGTTTCAAAGTGCCAGGTTTTCTGTTCAAAAAGCTCTTTAAGTATGTGCCATGTGTTCTGTCCTTTAAATTGTCATTGAGCCATTGGGTACAAATTAATATTTTAGGAATTACACAGTAGTTACCTGTGGGCCCATAAGGTACTTGTAGCAATTTATTGCAAATACAAACACTGTCAAATGAAATTTTAGCCACATGCTGTTCATTAAAATTAGATGATAATAAATTGACTAAAGTGTGCATTGGGTATGTTTGTAAACTGATGAATCTATATGGACCTGTCTCAGCAGACTAAAAGTAACACATTTAAAAGGCTCTCCATTGAATTATTTTTTTTTGTTGTTTTTAGTAATTTTAAGGAACCAAGCCTCTAATTTCTTACTTCAGACTAATTTAATAAAGAGTTGTATATTAAAATCAATATCTAGAGTTGTATATTAAAATCAGACCTCTGGGAGGTTTTATTTTTTCCCCCTTTAATTTCTATGTAGAAATAAAAAATGTTGAGATGATTTTCTGAGTGTCCTATGTGGCACCTAAGGGTGTAGTACGTTTGAGCTGACCAAATGTGCTTCTAAATATTTTATGTAGATGTTGTTCTAATATCAAAGAGAAAGCAACACCTCGAGGATTAAGTTGCTGTTTGAAGCTGACTTAAGTTTCTTATGTGAAGTGGCTGAGTGTTGTGGACAATCAGCTGCTGCCTGATGGATGTATGCTCTGAGTCTGTAGGCTGGGCATCTCCCATGATGAATGTAAATACTAAGGAACATTTTCGATTTCTTCACTCTTAGGATTTACTTAACAAGATGCTTAGGAAGGCTTCTTCGGTACATTTGGGAAGTTAAACCATTAAATAGCTTCTTTCTCTCTCTTTGCTATCAATGCAGACTTCTTTCTGTGAGATGTTTAAGTTTTATGTCTTATAGATTCAACCATCAGCCATGCCCTGAACTTGTGAAAGATGTCTACATAAAAATAGCATGCTCTTTATATTTCCTTTCAGAGAGTTCATGTATATATACATATATGTACATATATACACTCCATACATACATGGTGTGTGTGTATTGTGCTGGGGGTCAAACCCAGGGCCTCAGCATGCCAGGTGAGCCCTCTACCTCTGAGCTACATCCCCAGCCCTGTATTATGTGTAGTTTTAACTTCTCTGTTGGGAGGGATGGGGAGGGTAAAGGTTAGTTATTTTATTTCATTAAACTTATAGCAAAGAGGGGTCCTCAGAATACGTGAATTGATACAGTTGGGTGACCATAACTGAACAGAGGAAGAATTGTAGGTAAAATTTAAATCTTTCTTGTAATTTCTGCAGAGAAGTCATTTCATAGCCCAGAGAGGTGACTGCTTTGTTTATTTCTTCTCCCAAATAAAATCAACCATGGAAAAGTAAATAAAGGCAACATTTATTGGCAACTCTTTTTATTTTCTCTGAACTGATTGCTTATTAAGGAACAGGCAAAAGGAATACCCAAATTATAGATTAAATTGATTTAACAGGATATTTCTGCACGTGTAGTAAGTGATTTGGCAAATATCCTCAGGAGTCAAGTTTGAATATGAATTTTTGTATAAATGTCAGATTTTCTAGCAAAGAAATTTCACAGATGATAGAACCAAACCAACTTACTAAGAGTATATGTACTTATTAAGAGTCATTGTATTGACTATTAGCCCTATTGTATTAAATATTAAATGCACATGTTTGTGTTTTTAATTAGTCTTAAACACAAGTTCTTAGAATTTCATTGTTTTTATCTAAACCAGGATTTTAAATATTTCATAAATATTTAAAAACTTCTGTTCCTTTTTTCTACCATATAAAAAAATTAATAGGAGTCTTCATTTTCTTTTATGATTAAGTTTTTACCAGGTCAGTTTAATTTTAAACTATAGATATATTTTTACTGTATTTATTGTGCTCTGAGGAATTGAATTAACAGGGTATATAGTTGTACACAAGGGAGTCAAAGGTACAGTTATCTACTTAAGTGCTGTTTTCTGCAAGATAATGTTTAACTTCTAAATTTCTGTTTTGAAAGTTTGCCCAGCAAATGCATTCATCTGTATAATTTAGCAATCACATGACAAACTTCTATCTTTTGACTTTACTTTTAGCCAAACTAGTAAATACAGTCTTGAATTAGTGTGGCAATGATAATACACACCAATTTTTATGGTTATTTTGTGATGTTTGGTACTATGGAGATAGCAGAGTATAGTATTTCATTAATATTTTAAAATAGTTTATAAAAGTCTTTACCCTTTTTAAAGAATTTTTTTCATGCTTTTCAAAGGCTTTGAAAACTGGATTTTGTGACCTGTTTTCATCTCAACTGTGTAGTTGTTTTATAGTATTTATTATTAGAAAAGTAGAGCAATAAAACCAGTCAGTTAGTAGCTCTGCTGGAAGCAGAGCCAGGCCCCCTCACTCCTCACCAGCATATGCCCCTGCTGCCTCTGGTGCCTGTGGGAGTGAATTTCCGTCATCTGCAGTGGCCTACCTGTGCTATGGGTGTGCAGATTGAGCTGCTCTATGCTATCTCTGTGCAATATCCCCAGCTATTGGAGATTTCCATGTGGAAGTTGACTTACAGAGCTACCCATTAGATGTTTTTCCTGAAATCATTTCTTTAGTGCTACTCATCTTGTAAACACACAATCATGCTGTTTGAGAGCTCTTGGAAATTAGCTTGGGAGATGTGGCAACAACCAGCACATTGCCTCTCTAGGGTCATGCAGAATCCAATGTCCCTGCTCCCTCCCAGACTCCTTCCGGGATACCATACTGATTACCTTTCCTTATCATTATGTCCCAGTTGCTGCTCTCCAGATTTTTCACATTTTTATTACATTTAGGCCCCAGACAAAGAGAGGTGTTGGCCCTGTGTTAGGTGGAGACAGTGTGGGTAGTATGCCAGTGTGATCACTGGGAGATTCTGATTCCTGTCCTGAGGAACTGCTCATCTAGGACTTTAGAAGAGGAGGTTATTCCAGTGATTCTGAAAACTGTGCATCATCTTTTTGGAGGGCGTTTTAGCATGTGTCTTTTTTAAAAGCTGAGGTTATTCTAGGGTAACCAGTTCACAAACCCACTTTTTTTCCAGATCAGGGTTTCTCAACCATATCTCAATTGACATTTTGAGCCAAATAATTTGTTGTTGTGGGGACTGTCCCGTGCACTGTAGAATGTAGAATAGCATCTCTGGCCTGTACCCATTTGATTCCAATGGCACTTTCCCAGTTGGCACAAAAATGTCTCTAAACTTTGTCAAATGTCCCCAAAGGAGCAAATTGCATGTAGTTTAGAACCATTGGTCTCGATTATTTCCAGAGTGAAATCACGCAATTCTGGATTTCAGTCTTACTTGCTCATTTTTTCTAGCAGTGTGACCTTTCACAAGTTGCTGAACCACTCTGAGCCTGTTTCCTAACTGAAAATGTGCTGATAAATCCCTCTGTTCAGGTTGTTTGTGAGTCTGTGTCCGCAGTGCCTGGCCTAGTGCCTCCCCAGCACTAGACTCATTATTCTCTGTTTACATCCCACATATTTATGGAGCATGTCTTTCTAAATTAAGTGATTGTATGTCCATACTAGATCATTGTGCTTAGATTTTTCATTCTTTTCTCCAAAGTACATATCCAGTGTGTATAATTAGCAAACTTAATAAGTAGTAAAGTTCTCAAAGTTTTCAACATTGTAGGTAATAATAGTAACAGCTAGAGTAAAACTTCTAGATTGATTTTCAAAATACTGGGGGAAAATTAATTACTGAGAGGAGACTAAATAAAATCAGCTCAATAAGAATGGAGGTCCAAAATGAAATTTTGGGTAGACATACCAGATATCAAATCGTTAAATATTGAGACAGTAAAACAAGAGTAACTCCATCTTCTTTTAAGGTGAGTAGCTCATTAGACTTGGTATCTTTTTTGGGAAAAATTTAAGTAGTTTTTATTTTAGATTTTTAAACATGTCAAAAATCTCATATTATTGAGGGATATTAAATCTTTCACTCACAAAAATGTTTTTGCATTATTCCTTCAAAAAAAAAAAAACTTCAGTTTTGGATTTATAGATTGTTCCATTGGTGGAGAAAAGAAAATACCAACTCCTATATTTTTCTTCAGGGGGATAGGGATATATTATTTCTCTTTGACCTGTTTTCTTATTTAAAATTTTAATAGCGCTAATCTTCTTGTCCCTACGATGAAATCCCTGAATCAATTTCTATTTTAAAATATTAAAAAGACCTTTTGTGTCGTTGAGTCTTTAAGCTTCCTTTTTGCATCTGCTACTGATACAACAGAGTCATCTGTTATGTACTAATTTTGAGAGCAACCCTATTATTCAGACTTGTTTACTGCCTTAAAATTTAATTTTTCTTGTAAAAAGATAATATGATTATCAAGTGACTTGACAGTTGTATAAGCTATAAATTGTGGTGTTCTCTGTTCTGCTTTCTTGATGCTATTCTGATTGAAAAAATAAACACATTGCCTCTTTTTCATAGAAAAATGTATGAAACCTTATAGACTAAAAATATTTGGAATTTTTTTTCCCACAGAGTGAATAAAAGATAATAAGTTTATGCTTCTTTACCAAGCTATTCCTAACGTTGAAAAAGAAATGAAATAGTCCTTAATTACCCCATCTATCAGTTTAGTTAGAAATGTGTTAATGTTCTGTAAAGAAAAATTTGTGATTTTATGCCTAGGTGATCAAAAATGTATGACCTTATAAATATAATACTCATGTAAAACACACATCCGGCCTCTTTCTCTGACTGGTACTCGAACCTAGCCAAATGATTAATTCATGAATACTTTCTGTTATGATCCGTATTATCCACCATTTGCCGTTTTCTCTTTTCTTGTTGGTGTTTGTTGTTGTAGGTACCAGCAGACAGGTGTTAGGTGGCTGTGGGAATTGCACTGCCAGCAGGCAGGAGGAATTCTGGGAGATGAAATGGGATTGGGCAAGACCATCCAGATAATTGCCTTCTTGGCAGGTCTGAGCTACAGCAAGATCAGGACTCGTGGTTCAAATTACAGGCAAGTGCTCCTCTGCAGACTGTCAGTCTGTGGAGCTCAATTAATATTTCATCAGATGTATTGCTGTGGAGGAGGGTCTTGTGAATTATTGATGACATTTCAATTACAATATTCCTTTAATTCTTTTAGTGGGGGACATCAAAGGAAAAATTTTACGAGACAATGGAGCTGTAGGGCAGGAGAAATTAAACATGTAACACTTTTAATGAATTCCAGGCATTGATGCTTCATTTTGCAGATGAGCCCCACTAGATATTTTGGGTCAATACGATGTCTAAGGTTAGCTCCTGTAAATGGATTGTTTACAAACTCAATTATGTTAATATCAATAGTTTACACAATATGGAATTTTAAATTAGACATAATATCTTTAGTTCCATTTATTAAATTTTACATTAAAATATTTGTTCTGGCAGGAGACCAGGTGAGCATTACAGTAAGTACAAAGTCTATTCATGGAGAAAGTTGGAGCTTTGAAGAAGCCATTCTCCCTAATTTCCTTTATAGTCAGTTCGTGTGATAGCATTTATTGAAAGTGCTCTTTTTCTTTCTTGAATGAAGTTACTTATCTACTCACTATATTCCCGCTCCCCTTTTGGCTCCCCTCCCAGTCTTTATTATTTCATATACATTTTAGGGCCAAAGTCAAAAAGACTGTAGATTCAAATTTTTATTCTCCTTAAAAAATGTAAATAAACTTTAGTATTCCAAAAAAATATGCTTTTTATTGTTCAGTGTGGTAGCACTGAAATACCTGATCTTGAAGTAAAGGGCTGAGTACATTTCCATATGTAAGTTTAAATTGGCTTTATGGAAGTCTGTATTAGTAAAAATATTTCTAGGTAAGTTACATAGGATGTTTAATCTTGAACCCAGATAATCCAAGAACTCCTATGTTTTGGTAGACTTATGTAATGAGTAACAGATGTTTGTGACTTAGGAACTCCCAACATGTGATTTGGAAATGCCTTTAAAACAGTGTCTGTGTGTCTGAAGTCAGCAACTGCAGAAAGTTACTTTCCTTCACTTCAGTGTATCAGACGAGGAATGTTTAGTAGAGAGCCAAATGTGGATTGTGAGCTGTTGAGTAAAGACCGTATATTTTTAGTTTTCAAAGTTTGGCATTTTGCTTTTATTTCTTGTTATTCAGTTAGCAGATCAACACTTCTTGTGAGGAGTGTCTGAAATTTTTAAAAAATTTGGAAGTTCCCATTGCATTTATATGGATGTAGGAGGGGGAAAAGCATTTAGAGAGTTTTAAATGCTAAATATTTTGTTGCTGTCATTACAAGGAAGTTATATTGAAGCAGAGGAATTTCTTCAAATGTTAGAATTATGTTATGTTTTGTAATGGAAACATGTAAAAACATTTCAACCCAAGGGAAGAATCAAAGTTGAAAATGGGCACATGAGGCTTTCTTATTTATGACTGTTATTAATTTAGCTTTTAAAAAATGATTCTGATTCTGTTGGGTTTTTTGTTTTGTTTCTGTTGTTTAGATAACTAGAATGTCCCAAGTTGCCCCAGATGGTTTGTAGGATTGTCTTTCCTTAAATGATTTTTGGGATTTTCTAATTTCCCACCTCTTTCCTTCCCTTCCTTTCCTATTATTGTGAAACTTATGTGGAGTCTAATACTCTGGGCCTAGGAAACATAAAGTCTTCCCTGCAGTGTAGTTTTAATCTAAAAATTAAAACATGTTCTCTCAAGTGGTGACAATCCTACTAGGAGTGGAAGTCAGCACTAATAATGAGCATCATCTGTAATCAATTAACTATCAATGCTCATAACCTCTTCTTCATAATGAAATAGTGCAGCATATTGGACTAGTGCCCAGATCATCTTTATTAAAATAGTATTGGTAGAAGTGGCTTCTGAGAATGCTGTAATATATCAGCCAAACAACTAGGGTCTTTATGAATAGAGGTGTACTGAGGAGGTTGGTTCCCCTCCACTCTTGTGCCCAAGCAAATTGGTTGACATTTTTCTAACAGTTTTATAATAGGTCCTCCCCTGAAACGGTGAACTTAAGAAGTCCTCCTCTTAGCTTTGTCCTAAAGAAAAATAATCAGCACTTGAGGTCAAATGAAATACTGCATGAGCTGGCATTGCTTCATTGGTAATGTACATTTTCTTGGAATCTTGCAAGCGGGACATATTGGGGACAAAATTTGAGATGGTCTTATTCTTGCAATTTTAAGGCTCATGAACATTGAAGCATGAAAAGTTCTGTGATATGAAGGAACTTCGGAGTAAAAGAAATTTGGTTTGTTAGTTTTTTGAAAATGCTTATTGTATGCCTATTTGTTTTTGGAAGAGGGAGAAACATATTACACATGGTTAATAAAAATCTAAACCAGTTGTTTTGTTCCTGGTTTATAATGGTTATATAGCCTTCTTTCCACCATGCCATTCTTATTATAGTGATGGGCCCCCTGAATGTTATGATGGAGAGAAAATAATTTACCTTTCAGACTTCAGCTAGTACTTTAATGTCTTGGTTATTGTTTAGTTAATTTCTAATTAAGAATGAACATCCTGAAAAAGTTAATAAACTTTTTATTGTACTTTGTAATTCCTGGTGAGTTTTAGACAATGACTAGCAGGTTTCCAACCTTATGATTGAAATATTTGACTGTGAAGCTGTTGGTGTGTACCAAATTCATTAGGTAATCAATGATAATTAAAAATAAAAGGAACTGGAGTCTGTTTGGTAATTGATGCTAATCACTCTAGTATGTTAGCCATTTCTTAGGCTCATCTCACTGGTATTGAGTTTGGAAAGGTGGTTCAGTTGTTGTGACTACTAATGGGTTTGATTGCCCCTTCTGTGGTCCAGGAACAATCTGCCTCAGCTCTGAGATTTCAATTCAGTGTGAAAACCTCCCTATTCTTTTAATGGGGGTTGGGGGAGAATGGCAGAAATTAAAGGGTATAATAATGCCAGATAGATGTAAAGCCAGAAGAAAATAGTAGCCTTAAATGACAAAGTGTGAGTCATCAATGTAGCAGTTTGCAGAAGGTGTATTGTAAAAGAGAAAAAAAAAAAATGGTATACAGCCTAAAAAGGCATGTGTGAACACGTGCTTATTTGAATGTGAGCTTGTTTTTAAATATTTTAAACAGCCTTTGATTAGTTGTTCCCTAATCCCTGCTAAGTGCATGTTGATGATAATTCTTTTACAACCCTTGGAGGATATAAAGAAACTGGTGCTTTTAATCCTTTTAAAAAGGAATGCATTGTGGAAGGGGCTAGGGCAGAGTCCCACTCTCCCCAGAGAGCTTAAGGGGCTTCTGTCCTGGCCCTGCCATTGGCAAGGAGTTCAGCTTGAATATTCTGAGGACATTCTGTTGGAAGTGTTGAGTCTGTTGTGGCCTCTGGCTTCTTCTGCTCTGACCCTGAGGCAGGAGGCAGGAGTATTCACAGGCAGACAGAGGCATTTTGTCATGTTGGAGTATAGGGTAAGCCTCCTTAAAGTTAGGGCTTGGCCAAAAGTCTCATTTTTCTGTTAGAACCACCAGTTAGTTCTCATTTGCATAGAAGATGATTTTTAATATTTTAAGCACTGTGTGATTTACTCTGCTATTTACAAAAACATTTCGGTTCAGAAGTCAAAAATCAATCATGATCCCCCAACTTGGAAATAATCTCTGAATATTTTGACTATATTTTCTCCCAATATTTAAAAAATGTTTTCATGTAATAAGACCAACTTGAGATCATTTGAAGAAGGATGACCTTATTATGAAAGGGTCACAATGGGGTCCTAACTAGGTGCTCTAAGGAAGGGTCCTCAGGTTGTCTGGAGAGAATGAGTCAGGGAAGGCTCTATTGAAGAAACTGAGGTGTTAAAATGAGTAGAACATAGCTGGGAAGAAGAGGAGGGTGAAAAGCAGTTGAGGGTTGAAAGGTCAACAGAATGCACTCTGTAGGAACTGAGACCAGTTCAGGCTGGCAGGAATTGGGGTGATCACAGTGAGAGAGACGAGGCTGTGAGGGTAAGCAGAGACGATCTCATGGCCAGTCCAAGGTGTGCACTGTTCCACAAGCAGTGGCGGCGATTGGAGGCTTCGAAGTAAGGGGGTGAAACATTCAGATTTTGCTTTTAGAAAGGATCATGCTAGAAGGTGCCATAACCCGGAAGAGAGATGATGGTGGTTGGAACTATGAGAGTATAGAGTGAGGGACATGGGAACTTGGAGAGGAATTTAGGAGGTGGAAGTATTGGGAATTTGGTGCAGGTTGCTTATGGTGGAGTATAAGAAGGCTGATTAGGGGACAAGGCCTGGTCTTCAGAATGGACCCTGAAGAATGGATGGGGAAACTCTAGGGTGAGGGGGGCTGTTGGTGTGTGGTGCTGTGGGGACATTCGCGTCAGCAGTTAGATACCTAGTGCAGGGTAGTTTGGAGTTAAGGAAAGAGATCTGGCCGGAGACCCAAATTTGGCATCTTGGGTACACAGAGTTGAAGCTATGGGGATTAGGAAGATCTCAGGGATTTGTATACTGTGGAGAATTTAAGTGCATTTTGCTTCATACAGCATTCTTGTTGGTCAGAAAGAGGGAGGGGAGGGAAAGGGCAATTTAAAATGTGGCTGTGTTTCAGGTGAGAGGGAGGAAGGCCAGGTGGACTGCAGGACCTGGGCCTTGGTCAGTGTCAGTTTCCAGCTGTCTCTTGGAGCTTGAGCTGAGTGTGAACCTGGTGTGCGTGAGATTGCTGTGGCTGGTTTTGCCTTGTACTTCAAGCACTAACTAGCACCTAGCCACCTGCTGTTGGGCTGTATATGTAGCAGGATGAACTTGAGAAAGTTTCCCCCAACCTGGAGTTTATCTAAGTCCTTCCTCCCTAAGTTGGATAGTCCTATTAGGCCAGTATTTTGAAAACCTGTGAGAGTTGCAGGGATGTGTTGTGCATTGAATGGCTTTAGGTGAACAGAATTCCAGCTTCATGGCCAATTGTTGTCAGGATCTCATAAAGAACATGCCCTTGGGGGCTGGGAGTGGGAAAGATTGGCATTTACCCAAACCATAGTTCTGTTAGGAAGGAGAGAGAAGAGGATATGGACACAGTGGCCACCACCAGTCTCCTGGCTACCCGTGTGTCAGAAAATTAGGGTGATTCCATAAATAACTTTGCTTTATAAAAATTTGCTATGAACGTCTTCCAGGTTATTAAATATTCTTCAAAAACTAGTTTAATGGTTAAATGATATTCTATCTTGATGAACTCTTAAGAGTATTTACTGTATGTCACAGTTCTGAGCACACCACATATTAACTATTTAATCTTTATAGTAACCTTATAAGATCAGTACTGCCATTGGTTCCATTTGAAGATGAGAAACTGAGATTCAGAGAGGTTAATATACCTAAGATGACAAGTTAGTGCAAGTAGAGCTTAGGTTCAGACCCAGGCAGTGATCATAAGTACTGATCTGTGCTGGAATGGTTCATTGAACCTTTTCCTTATCTTTTTGGATTTTTAGGTTGCCTCTGCTTTTTCTGTACTATAAATAGCACTCTGGTGTGTAACCTGGTACTAAATGTTTGTATTGGGATTGCTGGGCCCTTGTGTGACTGCTCATAAGGCTCTCGGCGGCTGTGCCCAGCTGCTTTCCACACAATGGTACCAGTGTACAGTCTCCCAGTGCAGCCGTTCCTGGGGAGAACAGTCACTGGACCCTCCTGCAGGGTTGCCACGTGGAGAAGCAGGCAGCATGGTGAACTCAGAGCAGGCCATAGTGAGCAGCAGACTCACTTCAAGGCAGTTCTCCCACTTCCTGGTGACGATGTTGTTCTGGGCATGCCACTCTTCCAAGCTGCTGAACATGGAACTCATTCTTTCATGCTTGCTTCCCAGGATGGTGATGTATTGAAATTCTGTGGGCTGAAAATTCTGGCAGACTGTAAAGCTCCAAACAAATTTAAGATGCTGTTGTGTTCACTTGTATAATAACTTCATTAATGTGGATAGAAAGGAAAAGTATTATTGTTACATTGTTCAGCTTTCCTTTACTATAGATGTTAACTTTTAATATTATTTGGTGTTTTCTCTTAATTCCTGTATCCATTGATGATTGTTGGACTGAGAGATTTACTGGGGTTTAATCTCACTGAGGTTTTTTTTAAATTTATTTTTTGTTTTTTAAAGAAATACTAAGAAACTTCCATAGCTTGCATTTTCTTTTTAGGGTTTTTGTTTTTGTTTGTTGTTTTTAGCAGTTGATTACTCTGTGCTGACTTTCATGGTTGTGTTTTCTTCTTGGACATTTGGGTGCAGGTTCGAGGGGTTGGGTCCCACTATACTTGTCTGTCCAACCACAGTGATGCATCAGTGGGTGAAAGAATTCCACACATGGTGGCCTCCATTCAGAGTGGCAATTCTACACGAAACTGGCTCCTATACCCACAAAAAGGTAATGCTGTAATACTTCAGTGCTTTTTGTTTGTTTTGTTTTAAAGCTGTCCATTACATATTTGATTTTCTTTGAACCATACATTTTTCAAATATATATTCCAGTGTTTCTTTCACAGCTCAGCACAGCTGAGCACAGACTGGTACATGAGTCTGATAGTGTGTGAGGGCTCACAGCAGGTGGCTTAAATGATGATTCAGTGGAGGGACTTTGGGCATTGTCAGCTTTAAACAGTTTTAGGAAAGTAAATACAGGTTCAACATCCCTAATCCAAAATCTGAAATTCTTCAAAATCTGAAGTTTTTTGAGCACCAACATAACACCACAACTGGAAAATCCCATAGCTGACTTCATGTGACAGGATGCGCTGAATATAGGTGCACTGAAAATATTGTATAAAATCATCACAGGCTATAAGCATAAGGTACGTATAAAACATAAGTTAATTTTGTGTTTAGACTTGGGTCCCATCCCCAAGATATCTTATGTATATGCAGACATTCCAAACTCTGAAAAATTCCTAAATCAGCACTAAGCATTTTGGATAAGGGATACTTAACCTTAATTGGTAAATCCATTTGTTTATATGCTTTTAAAACATGTTTTTGATGAATAAAAGAAGCAGCCTGACAATTTGAGATTTTTACAAGTATTATTTTTAGTTTGTTACTTTTTGTTTCCTGAATCCTGTATCATCATGTGCTGAGAGTTGTTTTTATTTGTAGTTCTTTTAATAGCCACATAATAAAAAAAAAAAAAAAGGTTTATCTCTGCTCCTGTCGCTAATGTTATTGATACGTTGTGCTAGGCTTTTTTTCTTCTCTCTCACCTTCTGGACCGTGAACTCAGTAGACACTATATTTGACTCATTTTGCATTCTAGTTGCCCCATAAGCATTTGCTGAATAAATAATAATCAGTTTCACTGCTGGTTTTGCCAGTCACATTACTGGTAAGAGGTGGGAGTTTTTTGAGTTCTGCCTTCCCTGAGAAGTGAGATCTTCCTCACCCTATGAGAGCAATGCCAGCTGAAAGGCCAGGAAAGGCTTGCCTCAGTGACGGACGGACCCCAGTGGCTCCCTGTTTCCCCTTCCCCTTCAAACCCTCATGTCTTCACAGTCAGGTGGGAACAGAACTTCCGATAGAATTCATCAGCAATGTCTGATTTGGTAACTGAATAAGGTGAAATGGAATCTTGTTTATACTAGCTGTTACTGTTAAACCACCAAAATCTTTTGCCCATAATTTAAAAGAAAATGGAAAACAGAGTTAAGATAATTAATGAAGTTGGTAAATGCTGTGTTTTAAAAGAAAGTGCCGGGCATGGTGGCACATGCCTGTAATCCCCACGGCTTGGGAGGCTAAGGCAGGAGGATTGCGAGTTCAAAGCCAGCCTCAGCAACTTAGCGAGGCCCTAATCAACTCAGTGAGACCCTGTCTCTAAATAAAATACAAAATAGGGCTGGGGATGTGGCTCAGTGGTGGAGTGCCCCTGGGTTCAATCCACAGTACCAAAAAAAAAAAAAGAAAAAGAAAAGAAAGTGATTTTCAGCAGTGTGAAAATACTGTTTAAGTTGTTTGCTAGCCAGCCTCTAACTTGTTATAACTATCCTGTCATCGCCCACTTAAAACTTTTTTGGGGGGTGGAGGGAGGCGAAACTGGGAATTGAACTCAGGGTCTCTTGACCACTGAGCCACATCCCCAGCCCTATTTTGTATTTTATTTAAAGACAGGGTCTCACTGAGTTGCTTTGCACCTCGCTTTTGCTGAGGCTGGCTTTGAACTCTCCATCTTCCTGTCTCAGCCTCCTGAGCCACTGGGATTACAGGCGTGCAACACGCGCCCTGCCATATGTTCCATCTTTATCCTTTTATTTTATTTTGGGTTAGCAAAGTGCATGTACTTGAAACTTTCACCTGGATTGTGCTTACCTGCAGTCCTTCTGTAATTATAACCTGAAGAACTACCATCCTGTGAACCACCTACATTGACTCCTTAGTGGAAAGAGAATGGACAGCGAACTTGTTGGGGAAACTTGATTCCTTAACTTTGATGGAGGTCAAAAACTTGAAGCCTAGATATTTTGCTTTGGTTAGAGTAGTTCCACCTTCTGAGGTGGATTCATACTCACAGACACATGCATGCACATGGTGGTTTCTCTTTTTTTCAGTGCTTTTCATTTTACTAAGGACTTGAACTTGAAATTTCTTACTTTTCAGGAAATGGACTATTAGAGTTGCTTTGTGTTTTTACTCTTTTAATTTTCTTCTGTTCCTTTCCCATTATAAAGTGCCTAAGATCTCTGAAGATGTAAGCCGCTATGCAAAGTTTGAAAAGATATGCCTTTTATCTTTCTGACTATATTCTTGACTTAAAAAACTATTTTGTTATTTATTATTAATGTTAATATCAGTTTATTATTTGTGATGATGACCCATAAAGAATGTGTTCCTTTGCATAGGCCTGGTCAGGGTCATTTCCAAGATAGTAACTTTGCTTTCTGGATTCAAACACTGAAGTGATAGTTGATCCCTCTGCTTCTTCCTTTCCTGTCTGTGTGTGCATTTCTTTGTCACCATCCCATGGACGCCTGGTAGCTTACAAATGTGTGTTAGGCTGCAATAAAGTCTGTGTCTCTTTTTCACATTTCAAATGCTGGTCTGTTTCCTAAGCCAGCATCTAATGCCTGACATCCTTTCCTTCCTTATCAGCTGAGATTTCTTTTTCCCGTGGTTGAGGATTCTTTACCCACTGGCTGTCCTGTCTGAATTCAGTAGTGACACTTTGGCATAGGGACATGTAGTATGCACAAAATATGAAAAGAAGAGAATTTCTCTTAAGAAATATTTAAAACAGTAATAGTGACAGATGTTTTCCTTATAATTCAAACGGAGTATCTTTATTTTTCTAATGCCTAGTTGTAGCTGGTATGACATAAAATTTTGAACATTTTTTATTTGGGAAACATATTAGGTGATTAAACAACTTCTAAATAGTGAACATCTATCATCATCTAAGATTTTCTCATTGTGATTTGTGATCTCTTTTTTTCCTAGCCCCGAAAAATTTTGTGTGAGTTGATTAATATTTATTTGTTGAACAAGTATAAATACTATATTCCAGGTTGATATTGTGAGAACTCTAAAATTGGATATGGTGTTTTTAACTAACCTTGAAAAGTCAACTGCTTTCTTGGGGAAAGAAAATAGGATGTATGAAAAGATAATGAAAGAAGGCAGTCTTGTGAGACTTAGCTCATAACTCCCAGTGGGGGTGGCATCGTTAGCACTGTGTTTTAAAGCTTATTTAATGATTAACAATGCTTTTTTCAATTTGTTGGAATGTGTATGATGAGAAATTGCTTATATTCTGAAATAGTTATCACCTTATCTCTCCCACCTTTTTCTGCTGTGTAGGATCCAGTAATTCTGTGGCTGTTTTAGATAATTCAAAGTGTTTTGCCTTGTTTTGATCAATTCATGCTATTTAGAGTTACAGGAGTGGGAAAAACAACAATGATACAAAGTTTTAATTGCACAGGTTTTGAAGTTAATTGCACAGGTTTTGAATCTTGGATCTGCTATTTTATAACTTTGTGACCTCAGGCAAGTCACTTAGCTTCTCTGAGCCTAGTTTGATGACCTATAAAATGGGAATTTTTTGATAGGTTGGTGAGGATTTCTTGGATTAATGTGTATGCACAAAGAGCTCAGTGTGGTCCTTGATATTTGAAGTTACTTAAGTATTAGTTGCTCTTGTAAACAAAGCACAACCTAGTCCTCTTCATTTCAGTGGTTGAGTAAAGATCCTTAAAGAGGCATTGCTGGTTGATGTGACATGTAGTCTAGATAGAAAGTTCATAACTGCTTTTTCAGAACTTTGTTTATGGTCATTAAGCTTCTAGACCTGTTTTTCTAACATCCAGGTACACATGATCCCAAATAGAATGAAATAGAATGCTGAAGTTCTTTTGGGGAAGTACAAAATTGGGAAGTGGTTAAAAAGCATACCTCACAAAAAAATTGGCCATTTGATGAAACTGCCATCATGGATTCTTTAAAAAGGCCCCTTTCCTGAGATAATAGAACAAAAAGATTTGGCTTTTTAAGAAGTTGAAAGGGGGTCAGGAAAAAAACATAACAAGTAAAAATGAAAAGGGAACCACTGGGTCCCTCAAGCATCCTAAACATTTCAGACCTATTCCAAGTGCACAATTATAACACAAAGTGATACAATTCCTATTAACTTCAGAGTCAGTGTACGTACCTGATATAAGAAATGATAGATGCTAGGCTTGTTCCATAAGTTATATTGTAAAATTATGTTGCTGGGGCCCTTTTTTCCTCATTGTCAGCACAAATCCTTGTTTATTAAAGATTTAGCTTGAAGGAAATTTTAATTAATTACAGGTGCAGTAAATCCTGCCTGGGAAGCTGCCGTGCTGTGTTTACCGTGAATGGCCTTCATGTGCCTGTGCTTCACTCGCTCTCCCCGCTGCCTGACAGTGTGATTTATGGCTGTTGTTTTCTACCAGTCCACTGTTTGCCCTCTAGGAGGGATTGGTCTCCTGAGCCTCCATAATAACAGCAGCACTTCCACAGACATCTTTTAATGACAACAGCACTGCATTCAGTAAGTCAGGCTAATTGCAGATGTACCCTATTAATTGCAAAAACTAGGAGAGGTTACATATTTTACAAGCTTTTAATTTGAAACCGCCCGAGATGATTTGTCTTTAAGTGTTTGGATAGAGACGTCCATAATATTCAACAATTCACTATTATTGAAACTCCAGTCTAGGCAGTTATAGAATTCTGAGATTGAATCAGGTGAAAACAAATAGTCTTAGATGTGTTTTTATGCAGTGGCTAAGTGAAGATTATATTTGCAGTTGGAGACATTTTGCACAACTCCTTTTTATAAAAGCATTTTTTAAATTCTTGTTAATTGTTGTACATCTCTTTGAACACAGTAGAAATTCTGTATTTCTATAGCTAACATTATAGAATATTCCAAATAAACTTTGATTTTTAAACAACAAAGGAAGCTACTCATTGCTCCCGTGATATACTTTTGAGGCTCAGCATCTAATTTGTTTAACTAGGGTAAAACTCCCAGCTACAGAGTGATGTCCAGAACTCACTTTGGGATTGTATTTCTTGAATGTTAATGGGATCCCTGGCTGTTCTGTGCATCCAACAGTTAGGAGTTCCAGGATCCTTGAGCAAGTAGACCCACATTTGCAGATTTGGCTATACACAGTGACATTTTACAAATATGAGTGGTAATTTAACTTCCACTTTCTTTCAAGCCCCAGATAGCTGAAGTTGTTTTCTCTTACTGTCTGACTGCACGTGACTTGTGCCTAGAGTGGACTTGGGCACAGTCCCATGACTGAGCTTGCTATTGTCTCACCTACCTTCTGGCATGGCTTCTGGCAGCCCCTGCTCTCCTGGAGGGGAAGATAGTGATAGAAACAGGGGAACTGCCTGCCTAGAATCTCAGTAGAAAATTTAGATGTGGAAGAACTGTAGAAATCAGTTCTGGCTTCTCAAAATTACAGGACTGGCCAGGTGAGGTATTAGATGTGCAGCCTGCTTCTCTGGCAGCATTTTTCTACACTGGGCACCAGCAGCCAAGAGAGTAGCAGTGTAGCCCAGTGAGTGGAATGGAGGTGAGTCCTGGACAAACCTGTGCATGTTTGCAAGGCTGTGCACATGAGATATTTACTGTTTCATTTTCCTAAGATAAAAATCAGAAAATGGTTAAAGCAAGTGTGGCCTTCATCACAGTACTATGCAGACGTTGAACTTTGTGAATGGGACAGTGGCAAGAGTAGTTACAGTAATACAGTTTTCACCTGTCAAACCTTTAAAAAGCCTTTGGTCAGGTATTGTTTTGAATCTCCAAAGCAATTTTATTAACTCCTTGAATATTGAATGTGTTATGACACATGAGAAGACAATTCCTCTGTTTTATTTCTTCAAAATTTTCTCAGTCCTCTTTGCACTCTTTTATACTCTGTTGAATTAAAAAACATTTTAATCCTAGTTCTTGAAGATATTAGTAAAATTTTCATTTTTTAAAAGATTTTGAATTCTATACAGTTTGAGATAATTGGGATTACATGATGCTATTAGACTTTCTAATATTTAGCTATTCTGGTATTCCTTGATAAGCCTTATTAGGTTAATGTGTTGCTAAACTTTTAAGTAATAACTCTGGTTTGGGGGTATGGGCACATCTGTCAGTTTTGGAGACTGGGTTTTGCTAGCCTTGTAGTAATGATTGAAATGCATTCTTTTTCTGTATTGGGAACAGTTCTATAACTAGTTCTGTTCCTATGTCACTCAAAGAAGAACATGCAATCTTTTTCAGATTCTTCAGTGTTGTTCTGCTCAGTTGGTCTAAGGTAATTTGTTTTTGTAACTATTGTCTTCTGTCAAAATAGACTTTTTGTCACATGGTATTGGTTAACATTTTCATATTCTTTACATTGGTTCCTTTAACATTTCTAAAGCTGTACAATGAGTCTGTTCTTCTGGCTGACTTTTCTGAAGTTGTTTTGGTCTTTTCAAAGAATTTTTTTTTTTAATTCCTCATCAGTTCTGCCAGGTTTTTTTTCTATACTACTTTAATTTTTAATTAATTCTGTCTTTTCTCTTTGTAGCCCATTGGGTTGATTACACATCTTGATCTCAGCTTTTTATTTTTTTATTTTTTAGATTTTAACTTTTCTGAGTAGCATATTTGTAAAGAATGGGTATTTTTGATTCCCTTATTTGTAGGCAAAGAGGAGGAAGTGTGGAATGAAATTGACCAAATTATGCTATGTGCATGTGTGAATGTATCACAATGAATCCCACCCACTTTTATGTATAATTATAATGTGCCAATTAAAAGTAAGTAAATAAATAAATGGAAAACCAGTAGATTAGACAAAGATAACATGGGGAAGGGAAGAGGGAGGGGAAAGGGTAAATGTTGGGGGTAAAAAATGAATAGGTATTCTTTGTGCAGGCTAAGGCTCTGTTGATAGCTATGAAGGGAGCTCCTTAGTGGAACTAAAAATCCTTTCTATACCAGTTTTAAGCCTGTTTTCTTTAAGCGTCCTTTTCTCAGAAACTGTGGTCAGGCCTCAGGACGGGTGTGGTTCTCAGAGCCTTGCTTTTGTGTTTGTGGCTGTGTTTTTGACAGGTAAAGGTAAATGCTGCTTTTGTTCTTTGTATTTTACTTCATTTAAAATATATCCCTCTTGTTTCTGTTTACTTCTGTTTTATGTTCATATCTCTAAACCTACTCTTTTTTGCTTGCAGTTCTTATTATATCTTTGATTAATCATTTCAGCTTTCATTGCCAGGCTGGTTTGGGTCTCCTTTAAACTCCAGGCTAGAGTTTTGCTTTACCTAATGGAAAGTTTTGCTGTTAATAATCCACCATCATGGTGACCTCCTGGTGTGTGTTTAATCTGCAACTTACTATCTTATTTTCTACTTATTAAATTTTTTCTTTTCTTTCTTCCTTTTTTTTTTGCTATTTTTATTACTTTTCCCCTATAGTAGTCTAATAGTTCTACATTCTATATCTTTTCTAGTATTTATAAGGAAGTAGCAACCATTAATCAGTAATAGGCTTAAATTTTTGACAAAAGTATTTCAACATATTTTTCTCTCATAGTTAAGAATTAATACAGTATCTATTCTGTGTCCCATTCTACGTGTGGTTAGGTGTGTTTTATAGTCCACTTTTATTTTCCCCCAACTTTGCTCCAGGTTTATTAAGCTAAACAGGGATTATATTATACTTAAAAATATTGCCCTTTTTATATTATAGTTTAGATCATTTGTTAACATTTTCATTTATATTGAAAGTGTTTAACATTTAGACTTATATTTTAATGATTTAGTTTAAGGTGCATTATTAGTATACATATTAGTGGGATTATTGTGTAGTCATGCTTCATTTTCCCTTTTAAAGTTTTTCTTTGTAATATAGTTCCCAGCTTTGGGGTGGACAACCTTCTGCTTTGGGATTCTGACCCCACCACTCCCAACTTTGTGACCTGTTGTATTGGTTACTGAACCCAAGCCACAGTGCCTGCATCTGTAAAATGGGATTTGTAGTGGCCGCTCTGCCCTCACCTAGGGAATTGTGTGAGCATGCCGTCGGTCCCGAGCACACAGTTTAGAGAGTGCTGCTCCCTCCCTGTCCCCGTACACCTCTCTGCCTCCGAATTCAGCACACTATCTAGCCAGCTCTGGGTGGCTTGTTTTCTGAATCATTGCCTCTCTAGCATGGCTGCTGGCTGGGTAGGTACAGAGTTCCATGGTTGCCACTTCTGCCCTCCCCTAAGAATTGTGCAAAGGTTTTCTTCTCTTTCTTTCTGACATTGGTAGTGTTACAGTGCAGGCAGTCTTTCTCCTCCACAGGGAGTCTCCTCGTTCTCTCATGTGTCTTGGTCAGCAGCTCTGGCCCTCTCTCTCCTATTTCTGTTTTTAGGGTTCTGCCATCCAGAGGGTATGTCTAGGGATAAGTCTTTTTCAGTGTTTCTGCCTGACATTCTGGGATATGCTTTTCTTTAGATTCAAGTCTTTCCTTAGTGTTTGAAATTTTTTCCTATTATATTAAAAACCATTTTTTAAAAAAATATTTAGTTGTAGATGGACACAATGCCTTTTATTTTGTTTATTTCTTTTTATTTGGTGCTGAGGATCAAACCCGGTACCCCACACGTGCTAGGCAAGCAGTTTACCCCTGAGCCACAACCCCAGCCCCCCAAAACCGTTGTTTCAATTATATCCTTTTCACTCCAGGCTTCTGGAATTCATGTTATACATGGTTAGAAGTTCTAACTTTGACTTCCTTGTCTCCATGGAGTTTCTTTCATTTTCTTCCTTTTATTTTAAAACAATTAATCATTTTCCATTTATCTTGTTATTTTAAGTTTAACAAGGTAAGACAAAGAATATTTTGGAAAAAAATATTGAGTATTTAACATATTATACTTTTATCTTTTTTTTTTGAGAGCTCCTCTTTTCCCACCACCAATAGCAGCTTTACTAGTTTAGTGTTTACTATCTTACTGATTAAACAGATGTAAAGTGCACTTCTGCTGCTGAAAATGTATTGTTTAGGATGTGTGTATTATGTTTGTGCCCTAAATTGTGTCATGATTGAAAGGGCGTCACTTTAAGTCATGTTCACTGTATTTCACTTCCTTTTTAAAACTGGCCTTGCTATTTTATTATGATTTCAGGAGAAACTAATTCGAGATATTGCTCATTGTCATGGAATTTTGATCACTTCTTACTCCTACATTCGACTGATGCAAGATGACATTAGCAGATATGACTGGCACTATGTGATCTTGGATGAAGGACACAAAATTCGAAATCCAAATGCTGCTATCACCCTTGCTTGCAAGCAGGTATGACCTCTCATGACAAGGGATTTGTAGGTTGGCACTATTATTTGATTTAGAATAGGCTTTCTGCTTTTAGTAACACATTTATTAATTCCTTATGCCTAAGGAATTAAAATATACATTTTACCTTAATGTAGAAAATTCTGTATGCTCACCCTTAATTGTTTTTTAAATTATGATTGTTCACATTACTTAATGTCTCTTGTGAGGATGAGTTGTTAGAATGTAACCAAATCCCATTCAAACCTATAGTATTCAGCTCAAATAATAAGAAAAAATTTTCCCCATTTTTTCATCTATGTGTAATTAAAGAATTATAATTGCATAAAATGTTTTGGAGAGGACCAAAATGATATAAGAATCATTTACTAATTTAAATGATTAGTAAAATGTGTTAAATAATGGTTTATGTGGGAGTGTTTGGGGGCAGGAATGTCCAGTCTGTTAAAAGGTGAATTTATTAAGAAGGTGCTTTGTTTCCCAAACTAGTTCCGCACACCTCATCGGATCATCTTGTCTGGCTCACCGATGCAGAATAACCTCCGGGAGCTCTGGTCCCTCTTTGACTTTGTCTTCCCAGGAAAGTTAGGCACATTGCCTGTGTTTATGGAGCAGTTCTCTGTCCCCATCACCATGGGGGGATATTCCAATGCTTCCCCAGTACAGGTAATGTAGTAGGCAGGTGACAACTTTGGCATTTTAGTATTAAAATGTTCTTACTAAATATTGTATTTTGTATTTTGTTGACAAGTCATTCAACATGTAAGGGAAATGGCCAGGCTTATAAATTGGCATCTGATAAAAAAATCAGATAATTATTTTTGCTTGATAGGTTATATTTTTCCAGATAAACTTTTTTAAAAATCATGTAAAATATTTACTTAGAGGAAATACCTAAAATAAAACTTGATCTTTGCAGAACAGAAATGAAAATTTGGGATTTTCAATTGCTGGGATTTTTCTGTCAAATAAATTAAAAAATGATGTTACATATGATCACAAGAGCAGTTAGGAATTATGAAGTGAGAGCAGATCAGTTCTGGACAGCGTATAATTTAGTGCGAATTGGGTAAGGCATCTTACGAAGTAGCAAAAGACTTAGGAAAGGGGACACCAGGAAGGATTAGATTGTTAGGGGAAATGATACAGGTCCTTTGGCCTGGGTGCTGGGTAATAGGCCAGGAAGAGCGAGTGCCTTCTCCATGAGGCAGCAGTGTGTGCACAGCCACACTTTATGGCTGGAACAGTGCGGAGACTTGCTTGGCTGGACTGGAGATGCTTATTTTCGGGAAGGAAGTAGGAAGCTATGGATTCTGGAACTGGGGTCCAGAAAAGGAGGCAGTGGTGTTCAGGGATAGCAGGAAGGTGTCTGAGCAGGCTGCTGGAAGATGGTGATTCTCAGGGATTGCTCAGGCTGCAGCAAGATCATGAGAGGGAGGCTGGCACTGAGGGACCTTTGGGGACTTTTGTAGTAAGAACAATCAGGACATGAATTGGGCCGGTAGTCTGCAAAAGACCATAGGGAGCAAAGAGACTCAGCTGGCGTTTATAGGTCGTTCAAACAAGGTGTAGAAACTGATAGAATAAAGGAAATGATGGAGGGGGGTTTGTCAAAGGCAGGAACCTCAGGAGCTAAAACTAACCTGAGGGAAGTTTGTGGCCTTTGGGGACAGGCTCCAGCTTTGGAGGGAGACAGGGTTTCTGCACAATCATTCCCAGGTAGAGGATGCAACTGCTGGGTCATGGCTGGGCCAGGAATAAAGCCTTCTGTCTAAAGAATTGCTCACATGTTTTAGAATATTTTTAGAAAAAGAATTTTAGACCATTTTAATATCTTTACATTAATACCTTTACATTTTAAGATTGAATGGTTTTTCATTAACTTTTGCAAGGGCTCTCTTCTTCCTCTCAACCTCTGCTATCCTTCAGTTGTACTATTCTTTTTTTTTCTTTAAACTTGCAATTTTAAATAATTTCAAATTGAATAGAATGTGTCAAGAACTGTAAAAAAGAACTCCCATGTGCACTTCATCTAGATTCACTGATTATTAGCTTTTTCTAACATTTTACTGCAGTTACCTTATCATCCCTCCACCCTGTAGAATAGATGTACACAAATTAATGCTTCTTTTTTTTTTTCCTGAATCATCTGAGTGAGTTGCAGGCATAGTGTCCCTTTCTTCCGAATCCTTCAATTGTTTCCTAAAAACAAGACATAGTTTGTATGTCTCTTTAGCCTCTCTCTGTTCATCTGGAAAAGTTTCTCTAATCTTTCCTTTGCCTCTCATGACCTGGACAGTTTTTAAAACTACAGGCCTGTTATTTTTCTAGACTGCACCTGAGTTTTGGTTTGTCTTACATTCCTTCAGATTTGGATCAGATCATACAGTTTTGGCAGAAATATTGCAGAAGTGATTTTCTTTCTCAGTGCATTTTACCTGGAGGCACCTGCTGCTCATTTGTCCCGTCGCTGGTGACCGCTTGGTGAAGTTTTTCTTGATTTCTAAACTCTGAAGTCATACTTCTGCTTTGGCATTAGTAAGTCTTTGGTGGAGAGATGTTTTGAGAACATGTAAATATAATCTTTCTTCCTTGAAATGTTTTAAGGAGTTTGTGTATAGTGGTCCCTCCATCATCTGCAAGGGCTTTGTTCTAAGGCATTTGGTGGGTACCTGAAATCAAGAGTGTCCAACCCTGTGTCCTGTCTTCTATAATTTTCCATTTAATATTTTTGGACTACAGTTAACCTCTGGTTGCTGAAACCATATAAAGTAAAAGTGCAGATAAAGTAAGTGTTTCTAGTGTTTTTGCTTCTTTTTGTGTAAGAACATGGTTGCCATGTGCTATTGAATCCTAAGAGTAAGGACTGTGCATAGATAATGATTGTGTCAGGCTGGGGCTGACATGACAAGAGAGGACTGGAAGCCAGAAGCTTCCTTGAATAGTATTTCTGGTCCAGTGTGGGGCAGACAAGGGGAAAATGGTAAATGAAAATCCCAGAACAGAGTAATGAGGACTGTAACCTGTGGAGATATTCATTATCAGAGACTGTGGAGCTCAAGAAAGTCCTCCTGGAGAAGGGATGAGGAAGCCAGGACCAACGGGCTGAGGAAGGAAGGGCACAACACCACCAGCCCACCGGGCGAACTGCTCACTTGGTAGGTGTGCTTAGCGTGGGCATGGGACTTCAGAGCTGAAGAACCTCATTTCATAGTCAAGGTAACGGAGACTCCTTGTTTTGGTGACTTGTCTAAGAGGCAGAGCTGGGGTATAAACCTCTCCACCTTGTCAGGAATAGGAAGAAGATAGGTATGCAGTAAGGTCGCTGTTTTCCACAGCCCCTGGGGACTTGGAAAGTTAGAGAAATACAGTTAGATCACCACCTTATGTTTTAATAACAGAGGCAGCTCTGGGAGCCAGGTCGGAGTTAAATATAAGACCACCCTGCAGAGCTGACCTGCAGGAGAGCCCAAAGCCGAGGGGCTGGCCCTCCCAGCCAGCCCTGTTTTAGTTTATCAGTGTTTACAACCAGTAGGAGAGAGATGTAGCCAAAGGGAGGATGTGAGGAGTTTCCTCAGCATACTGAAAACACTGTTTCTTCAGTGAGACCGTAATGTACTGTTAATTCTGAAATATAATCATCTCTGCATCACAAATTGTATGTACTTCATGATTATCTTAAAAGTAATTTTGATCAGTGTCTGATGCACTCAGGGGATATAATAGTTGTTAATTAGTTGAATTTCTGTGTTTCTGTTATCTCAGGTAACACCTCTTTTTCTGGTGCACACCCATTCACACATCTACACACATGTATACGTACACATGTGGATTTGGGTTTGAATGAGAAGTTCTTATGCTTTTTTAACGTGTTAATATTTTTAACTTGAACTTTTTTTGGGTATTATGGTCAAGCTCTTTATTATCATTATTTTATAGCTAACTTTCTTGTATTGAAACTTTGGACTTTTTTCTTGTTCTGTGAAATAGTAATTTTCTTAGTTGTTAAGCCTATTTAGTTGTTTTTTTTTTTTTTAAGTATCAATAATTTATTGAAGTCTTTGTTTGCCTTTAAGTGAATTACAGAGGGAGGGGTTTCCTGGGCTGTGGGTCTTTGTTTTTCTGTGTACAGTTAATTCCCTTTTCTTGTGGCAGTGTCCATTAGGAAGCCATATGCTCCATTTTAGGCTCGAGTGACCTTTCATTTCTGGGATCATAGGGCTCCTCTTGAACTTACTCTCTTAAGTCTCCAGTGGGCAGTAATCTTTGCTTATTAGCTGGTGGCTCCCATTGCTGCCGCTTCCCCCACACTTAGCTTTTGATCTTCAGTCTTACAGAGTCGCAATTCCTTTGTAGCTTTTGGAGAATACAAGATTATAAACAGATTTGTTTGAAAGCAGTTTTTCCCTAGAGTGTGGTCAAGAATCACATAAATCTCTACTTTAAGGTCTAACTCTGTAATAATAATTAAAGCAAGTATTGAAAAGGAATAAGGCACAAAATTGTTGGGTTTTCTTTTGTTGTACATTTTGGTTAATGAGATCAGTTTTTTCACCTGATAACACTGTGAAAGCTATCATTGTCTGAAGTATGCACAATTTTTATAACATTTTTAAAGCCATTTTCTAACCATTTCCAACCACTTTTGAACAACCATTGGTCATCCTTTTAGTTTTTAAGCAGTGGAATCAGTTGAGAGGTAAGAACAAATGCATTCCTTAAGCATGTAGTAATTTCCCCTTTTTCTTGTATTACAGGTTAAAACCGCTTATAAGTGTGCCTGTGTCTTACGAGATACCATAAACCCATACCTTCTGCGGAGAATGAAGTCAGATGTCAAGATGAGCCTTTCTTTGCCAGATAAAAATGAACAGGTCTGTAAATCTAGAAGTTAACCGACTATTCCTCAAGCACAGGTGTGCCTGCCCCTTACTCTGTTTTTCCTGTATATAAAAGAATAGGCCTACAGGTGGGTCTTGGTGCTGGAAGGCAGGCTGGTCCTCATCTGCATACACCTGTATGGGACAGGTATACCTTTGAGCCATCTGCCCTCAGCTAGGCTCACTCTCTAATTCATAAGCTTTCGTTTCCCCTCTCTTAACACATAGATTTATTTAGCTACTTTCCTTAAATGTCTTCATTTTCCTTGAGCCCCCAGTTCATTCACTCTGCACATTGTGTTAGATGTCAGTCATGTGCTCAGCATTATTCAAGGCTCACGGCAGGTAGCAGAGCAAGTGAGGTTATCATGGTACTCACATTCTTTTTTTTTTTTTTTTAACTCAGAGGCACTTAACCACTGAGCCACATCCGCAGCCCTTTTTTGTATTTTATCTAGAGATAGAGTCTCACTGAGTTGCTTAGCACCTCACTAAGTTGCCAAGGCTGCCTCTGAACTCACCATGCCCAGCCTCACATTCATTCTTGAAGTAAAGAGAGAATCACAAATAAGTATGGAAGATGAAACAGGTGGTTAAGTGTGGAGAAAAATGAATCTGGGTGAGGAGATGGGGAGTGCTAGGGGCAAGGGTTTTAGGCTTTTTATAAGAGAAAGTCAGAGAAGATCTCTGATCCAGTGGTATGTAAGCAGAGATCTATAAAAGGTATGAGAGTGAGTTGCATGGGAATTGAAGAAAGACTATTCCTGGTGACAGGAATTGGTATGCTTGAGGACCAGTAGGGAAGCCATTGTGGCCGAAGCGGGAGCAAGGACAAGAACTACAAGGGAGGAAGCCACACTATTGGCTAGAGGCCAGATCTCACGGGCCTTCTGGTCATGGGGAAGACCGTGGATTTATTTTTTGCAAGGCAGAAATTCATAGGATTATACTGAGCAAAGGATTGATGTCATTTGACTTAGGTGTCAAAAGAATCATCTTTCTAAATTCCATCCTGGTGTTCTGTAATCTTAAAAGATGATTGCACCTCTGCTTGGCACCTTTGAGTAAATGCATGTTTAATGTTTAAACTGTATAGGACCTTTGAGATCTGTCATCAAGGCTACTTTTCTTTCATCCTTGCCTCTTCCCTTCCCCCATATTAATCTCCACTTAGAGCCTTTTATCTTTTTTTTTCTTTTTCTTTTTTTGGTACTGGGGATTGAACCCAGGGGCACTCCACCACTGAGCCACATCCCCAGCCCTAGTTTGTATTTTATTTAGAGACAGGGTCTCACTGAGTTGCTTAGGGCCTCGCTAAGTTGCTAAGGCTGGCTTTGAACTCGCGATCCTCCTGCCTCAGACTCTCAAGTGCTGGGATTACAGGTGTGTGCCACCACGCCCGTCTAGAGCCTTTTATCTTCACATTCCCCACTCTCCCTTTTGAGAGATCCAGGTACCCAAACCACAATTGTCTGAGCTGGCTAATTCCAAATCAGCCAGTTGCTGTGGCGTTTTTTTTGGGCCTTTCTCATTCCGACTCTTACCAGTTTCACACCCATGGCTTTGATTGTAAACTGGTGCAGTCAATGTCTGATGGGCTTCCCACCCAACAAGACTTCCTGCTCCGTTCAGTATTGCCCATGTTGCTGGATTAATGTTTTCCCAGGCTTATTCCTACCAAACATACCTTTACTATCCCTTTCCCCATCACCTGTTTAAGATCACCAATTTAACTTATTCACACCATTTATTTTCACTATGGAATCTCAACTGTTTTCTCCATGCTGTAGTCAGATGAATCACTTTCTGCTTTTCCAGCATGTCTTGCTTCTTCCCATGTGCTTATAACGTCCCCTTACCCGGAGATTCAGCCTAACCCATTCCACTGCTAAGAAAATGCATGCAGCCAATTCACAGTAACTAGATTGTGGAATCAACCTAGATGCTCTTCAACAGATGAATGGATAAAGAAACTGTGGTGTATATATATATATACAATGGAATATTATTCAGTTATAAAGAAGAATAATATTATGGCATTTGCAGATAAATGTATGGAATTGGAGAATATCATGCCAAGAGAAATAAGCCAAGCCCAAAAAACCAAAGGAATGTTTTCCCTGATAAGTGGATGATTATACATAATAATGGGGGTGCAGGGTAAGAGAAGAAAGGAGGAACTTTAGATTACATAGAGGGAAATGAGAGGGAGGAGGGGATGGGAGTATGAAAGATGGTGGAATGAGACAGACATCATTGCCCTACATACCTGTATGATTACACTAATGGTATGAATCTACATTATGCAAAATCATAAAAACAAAAAGTTGGTCCCATTTGTGTACGGTGAATCAAAATGCAGTCTGTAAAAATAAAAAAATTTTAAAAATGCATAGAAGTTCTAGTAATAAGATCCTCCCGGGGCCGTTGTAGCTCAGTGGTGGAGCACTTGCCTAGCATGTGTGAGGCACTCGGTTCAATCCTCAGCACCACATAAAAATAAATAAATAAAATAAAGGTATTGTGTCCATCTGCAACTTAAAAAAAGCCTTCTCAGTCTCTATTGGACTAGAAACTCCTGGAGGTCTGGACTTTGTGTACACATCTTAAAATCCCTTATAACAAATACTATAGTGATTCATAGGGGCTAGGAACTATTGGTGTAGTTTTCTTTGTGTTTTAGAGGAAAGACTTTTTCTCTGTTGCCCTTGAAATTAAAAGACTGAAATGTAAATGTAAGAAATTAAGAATCGTAAACTCTTAGATTCATATTTTAAAAAGACTACTCATGCCACAAATTAAAGTTTTTTGAGGGAAAGAAAGTGGAAGCAGAAGGTTGAGGTTCTACAAAATCCTGGACTGATATGAAGTTGGGGCTGATGGAAAGTACTAGAAGGACCCAGGATGTCCAGGTTTCTCCTGTAGGATGCTGGGATAGATCTATTGCTATAGAGTCCTCAAAAGGACAACTAGGTTTGAGGGCATGACTGACAGGTTTAATTCAGGATGTATATGAAGTGCCTATGCAAACTTTCACTTGCCCTAGAGGCTATTACAGATGAGTCTAGAGGTCTGGGGAGGATGTAACTAACACCTGTCAGCTAGGAAGGTGTTAAAATTCTCAACAGGGATTGGTTTGACCATGGAATATGTGGAGAATGAGAAAAGACAAGCAGCCCAGGGGAACAGTAACACCTAAGAAGGGCTAGCTAGGACGATAGGCTCAGTCAGACAGGGGAGAGGTGAGTTAGGAGGTGAAATAGGAGGAGTGGAGGCCAGGGCTGCAGGGCAACAGGGTGAGTAGACTGAACTGGAAAGAATCTGATGATTTTTTTCAATTCTGAAGTCATTAGTGACAGACACATTAGGAATAATCTCAGTGGCATCAGTGGGGGTGCCCATCACACTTCCTATCTGCAGAAGCACCTACAAGGTGAAAAATTGGAATGGAAGTGAGGATTATTCTATTATTTCGGGAAGTTTCCTCCCTCTTCCCCACTTTAGAGTGCCTTAATGAGCATGGTTTTCACATATTGTGCAAAGGTTAATGAGTTACCTTTGATCCTGTACTAGAGCCTCTTCCTCTGGGAAGAAAGGAGACTAAGGTGAGGTGGATGCAGAAGCAGAAACATTTTAGGGAGTGAAAACTAGGGACTCCTGCCTGATTCTGGTAGCTTCAGGTTTGGTTTTATTGTTTTGTTTTTTGGTTGCTTTTAGATAAGAAGTTGAGGCGACAGTGGCTGGTGTGGAGTAGCTTGGGGAACGTGAGGAGCTCTGGCACAGCACTTGTCGTGGGCTGTAGGAAGGCACTGGGCAGGGTATGTGTGGGTGAGTTCTCGAAACAGGCAATGGCAAGCTCTCACAGGTGGGAGATGCTGCTAGAAACTGACCATAGAAGTAGAGAAGGCAGGTTGGGGAGTGGATCTGCCTCTGGAAATTCGTAAGGCAAGTGCAGTGGGTTGAAAAGGGGCCATGTTGGTGTCACAGGGGTAGCTAAAGAAACATGGGAATATGACTGGCCATGAAAGAAAGTCAAGCCATGAGGTGGTGGTGGTGAACTTGGAGAAAGAGAATGGTTGAGAGATAAGAAGTCCATGAACCCATGCAGTTGGCCTAGGAGGGTAGAGGTTGCTGTCAGAGATGAGTCTAGTAAACTTATAAACTCCAGGAAAAGAGTTCTAGGTGAAGTGAAGGTCCCTGTCAGGTCTGCTGAGTGGAGTGCAGATAAGGGGCGTGGGAGGTGGGGTAATCTAGGCACACTGAGGCCAAGAATGATCTGTGCACCGGGATTCTGAACTTGCTTGTGAGCAGGAAGCCAGTCTTCAAGGACTGCTGGGACATGGGGCAGGGACCAGGAGTAGGTAGATACAGAAATGAAGAAGTGGTCTTTGTTTAGCTGTGAGAAGTGTCGTCATTGTTGTCTTAGTAAGCGGTATTGTTACAGTTGCATACATTGTGCTGTTTTGATTAAGAAACGAAATGCTTCCATTGTAATATTTTGATTACTTTATTCTAGTAATTTTTTTTTAAATTGTGGTTTTTTGTTTTCCCCCCACCATAGGTCTTATTTTGCCGTCTTACGGATGAGCAGCAGAAAGTCTACCAGAATTTCATTGATTCCAAAGAAGTTTACAGGATTCTCAATGGAGAGATGCAGGTCAGCCATAGAATAGGTGCTAGAGAAATAAGTTGTGGATGAGGAGAGGTTGGGGAGGAAAGGATCCGGTGTCTAGAATGTGCCAGGCTTTTTATATTACGTCATCTCAGTTCATTTGTGTGCAGACTGTGAGGAAGGGTATGAAGTCAGAGCTCCAGCTTGGAGACACTAAGGTACAAAGGGAGGTCACTGGTGGGAGATCAGTAGCCGTACACTGTGTGGCTGGAACCCAACTGTGGGTGCGACCACAAGGCCCTGTAGTTATTGTGACTCTCAAGGGTCTCACCTGACAGGTGGATGAGTATCAGGAACATCTCTGGGTTTTCCTGGGAATGATGACAGAAATTATATATAATGAGGAGAGGATTATGAGGATTCATAATTTTCATTGACTTCTTAAGGGAGTCCTGAACCCTGATAAACATGATTTACTACCATGTTAGAAACCAAATATAATTCTGGTTCAAATGTCTCTGGTTCTAATTTTCCTCATCCCCAGTTTGTGAAAAGAAATTAGGATCACTCTGTTCCTTCCAATACTCCAAAAACTTTCTATCATTGTCCAGAATTCAGAAGTTAACTAGATAGTGTCTTCTTAGAAAAAAACAAAGCAACAACAACAACAAAATTATATAACTATACAAATGTGCTAGAATTTAGCTTTCTGGAACACGTTCCCATGGTGAACTGTCCCTGGGAACTTTTTAAATGAGAATGTGCTGCTGAGACTGCACAGCTGGTAGGATTGGGTGCTGGAAGCTGGGCAACTAAATTTTATTTAGATGACATGCTGCTGCTGCTGGGTCAGGGGTTTTCTATGACCCTTTGAAAACATTTTGGTGAGAACTTTAAATTTCACTTGCAGAAGTGAAAGAACATGGTACGTTTGTGTTATATTCTCTACTGCAGTACTGTTCCATTTGAATCCAGCACTCTGATCTAGTGGAGGAATAACTAAGTGATGGCATCTGCAATGGGAGGTTTTCAAGGATTGGGGATCCTATGCAGAATATAGAGAAACAGCCCCAGATTGCTGGGGTGAGTGGACACATTGTGAGGAAAAATCATTTTTACATGTTTTTCCTGTAATGACATTTTAGCTATAGATAGCACTGAGTACTCGGAGTGGTTTACGTATGTTAAATAAGCAGGTGCAGTAGTATAATCATTTAGTTGAAAGCTTCAGACAAACTGTACCCCTTCTTTGTGCATACCCCATGAATTTTGTCTTACTGATTTGATAAGATTCCTAGGGCTGAAGATGCTCACTCTCCTTGCTGTCATCCTGAGCAAGAACCATTTCTGTGAGGTGCTTTCAAAACAAGCCTTAGGAATCCAGACCTTCCTGTAGCACGTGAATGCTGTGTGTCCTTTAATCCATGCTGAGCTTTGAAGTCATGGTCCTTATCCTGTCCCCTTGGAGTAGTGACACGTGCCCAGAATCCACACTGGCCTGCTCCCAGGCTTTGAGGTGAATCGCGATGAGATAGAGTGTGGCTGCCTGTGTTCACGGCACATGAGTGCTGTGTTTCCACATTCAGTGGTCTCTTTCATGCTTTTCACTACATCTCTTTCTTACTTTGTCTGTCACTGGCTTCTAAATCATTCACATTTCTTCAGCTCCTAAATCTCCCCTTCACTTCTTCATGTGCCTTCAGATTATGCAGTCTGGATCATAATGTCCAATAGATAGAGAGTGTAAGCCATACTTGTAAGTTTCAATCACATTACAAAGGTAAATAGATAAACAGGTAAAATTAATTTTGATCATGTATTTTATTTAACCTAATATATCTAAAATATCATTTTAGTGTATAATCAAAATTTCAAAATGATGAGTGAAATATGTTACTCTTCTGTTTTTTTGTACCAAGTTTATGAAATTGGGCGTATATTTTGTATTTGCAGCACATCTCAGTTTGCACTAGCCACACTTTCTGTGCTGCACGGCCTCGTGTGGCTGGTGGCTGCTCTTGGGACAGTGCAAGTCTAGAGGAAGAAACATGGATTAGAGATGGCCCTTTGGGGAGTTTTGACAGGATTTCTGGTTTGCTCAGATCTTTTACTGTTTGTGTAGCTGTTACTTTCTGGTTTAAACTGTCATTCCTTTGATTATTTGTTTAATTTATGAGCTTTCTTTTTCTTTTTGGTATTGGGAATTAAACCAGGGGTGCTCAACCACTGAGCCACATCCCTGGCCCTTTTTATTTTTTATTTTGAGGTACGGTCTCCCTAAGTTGTATGGGCCTTGCTAAATTGCTGAAGCTGGCCTTGAACTTGTGATCCTCTGGTCTCAGCCTCCCAGACCTCTGGGATTACAGGTGTGTGCTACCACACTCAGCTTATTTCTGTTTTTCTACTTGAACTTTCATACTAATGACTTGGATTTGAGTCACACTCTGAATGCTGTGAGAAGGCCTGTTCTTGCTGTTTTGTTAGTGTCCTCAGGCAGTGACTGAGGCAGGGGGTAGGAAATGCTTACCCTAGCCGCCTCTGCTTTTCTGTTGCATGAACCCTTCTGTACATCCTTCTCATTGGTGTTTTTGTCATTCAGATTTGTTTTCTGTTATAATAATAATATAAAGGTAGATGAAACTTCAGCTTCTGACTCATATATTCAACTACAGAATTTTTAGCAAGGTGCTCAGGAATGTAATATTTAAATATATCTGATAGTTCACATGATGGATTTCTCTAAATTTAGATTGGTATGATATTTCAGATTGTTATTTTTAAGGAATCAGATTTTATATAAAACTTGCAATGCAGTTAACCACATGTCATTTTTTACTAGTGAGGAAAGTAAATTATCAGCAGTGGAATACAACATGACCTCTGTAGACATGTTCAGTCCAATAGAATTGTTTTGTTTCCAGAGAATTGTCCTATCAGGGAAAGAAAATGAGCAAAAATTAATTTCTTCCCAGATCCTAATAATGGGATTAGAAGCTTATAAAGAATGACTTTTTAATCCTTGTGATATATGGAATAGCCTCCTTCCCTTCCTTTTTTCCTGAACATTATTTTTACATGGAGTAATCTGAGTGCGTCATCATCTTCTTTTGTAACACAGATTTTCTCTGGACTTATAGCCCTAAGAAAAATCTGCAACCACCCTGATCTCTTTTCTGGAGGTCCCAAGAATCTCAGAGGTCTTCCAGATGATGAACTAGAAGAAAATCAGTTTGGATACTGGAAACGTTCTGGGAAAATGATTGTCGTTGAGTCTTTGTTGAAAATATGGCAGAAGCAGGGTCAGCGAGTGTTGCTATTTTCTCAGTCAAGACAGGTGAGTGCACAGACTTCATATAAGAAAAAAGTCTTCATGCCTTAAGAACTATTAATTTAAAAGTAGGATATAATCTCTGGGCACTGTGGCACATGCCTGTAACCCCGGTGACTCAGGAGCCTGAGATAGTAGGATCACAAGTTTGAGGCCAACCTCAGCAACTTAGCATAACCCTCAGCAAATAAGTGAGACACTGTCTTAAAATAAAAAGGCTGTGGATATAGCTCAGTGGTTAAGTGACCCTGGGTTTAGTCTCCAGTACCAGGAAAAAAGTGGGGGGGTGGATATAATCTAAAATGCTTCTAGGGCTAGAGTTGTGGCTCAGTGGTAGAGAGCTTGCTTAGCATGTGTGAGGCACTGAGTTCAATTCGCAGCACCACATATAAATAAATGAATGAAAAATAAAGGCCTATCAACATCTAAGAAAATCTTTAAAAAAATAAAGTAAAATAAAATAAAATAAAATGCTTCTAAAGCAAGTCTGCCTCTGTTGTCAAGATGGCAGCCTGTAGATCTCTTTGGAGTTTGGATCTTTCTCTAGAGATGGATCTGGAATTTGTGTGTGTGTGTGTGTGTGTGTGTGTGTGTGTGCATGTGCATGTGCATACTGGGGATTGAACTCAGGGGCACTTAACCACTGAGCCACATCCCAAGCCCTTTTGTATTTTTTATTCAAAGACAGGGTCTTGCTAAGTTGCTTAAGGCCTTGTTAAGTTGCTGAGACTGGCTTTGAACTCATGATTCTCCTGCCTCAGCCTCCTCCGGAGCCATTGGTATTACAGGCGTATACCACTATACCTAACTGGAGTTGGTTTTTAAAAAACAAAAAAACCCCATGATGTGATTCTGGTGTTCAGGTGAGTTTGGGCCTGAGCTTAGGCTCAGTTTTAAGAGCTAATCATAAGGAAATAACAAAAGTACTTTTATGGCAGTTTTATTTTTCTGCCTTAAAGCAAGAAATCCCTTTCAATGTAGGCCCACTTGGGAAGATATGGCTGTTTATCCAGGTAGAGAAGCACACACCAAGATGCATATTTGATTTGCACACTCTCTTCCTTCCGTCAAACAGATGTTACACATACTGGAAGTGTTCCTGAGAAGCCAGAAGTACTCCTATCTCAAGATGGATGGAAGCACTACCATAGCATCGAGACAGCCACTGATTACAAGATACAATGAGGTAACAAGGCTGTGTGACAGAGGAGCCAGACTGTGCTGCCGTTCCGTGGGGGGCCAGGAGTGAGTGTGTCTACATCCATAGCCACCTGAGCAGTGCTTATGTTTTCTAGGGCTGGGTGGAAGCTAACGGGGGACATTGTGTTTTTAAATCTGTACACTTCAGAATTGTTGGGAAGTGGGATATATGTTTGTGTATACGTGTGTGTACTTAAAAAATTTGTTGTCCTTCCTGAAAACCCAGTTTTTAAATATTGCTAATATAATTAGTTGAGTAGAAGCTATGAGGTGAAGTCCAGTTCACCCAGGGTCTCTAGGACATCACCATTCCTCGTACTGGGAACAGCCTAGTAGTCTACATGGAGAATATGTGTAGGCAGAAGCAAAGAGCTACAGCTAGTCTCAGATGTGTCTGCTAAATGCCAGTGACTTCACTGTAGGACACATCCATCTTCGTGTTTCTTCTGACCACGAGGGTGGGAGGCATCGGAGTCAACCTGACGGGGGCCAACAGAGTCATCATCTACGACCCTGACTGGAACCCAAGCACTGACACCCAGGTCTGTCTCTTACTTTAAAACCAGATGTATTAGTAGGACTGGGGTTTCTTGGTTAGCACCTGTGATCATTCTTTGATGTTTTAGCTGGTTCACAGTCCAAATTTTGATCTTTTGCTGTTCTTTCACACGAATGAACACATTCTTTAGGGTCCCATAGACTAGAGGAGTTTTTATCAGTTTACCACCGCATCCATTCACAGATAGGGGGTAAAAAGAGCTTAAGCAAAATTGGAATCTTTTTCAGATCTAGATGTCTTTTTTTTTTTTTTTTAATCAACTGATTGTTCATCTCCCTTAATAAGCCTTCGGTGTGTACGGCCTCCTTAGGTCTGGAATTTTAGCTCTGGCAGTGGCCAGCTGCCTTTGTTTGTCGTAGTCAGCACTTGCAGGGGAAGCGCCCTCACTGAGATCTCTCTCTGCTGCAGGCCCGGGAGCGAGCATGGAGGATAGGCCAGAAGAAGCAGGTCACGGTGTATAGGCTTCTGATGGCAGGCACGATTGAAGAGAAGATTTACCATCGGTTGGTATAGATGGCTGCCTAAGTTTTGACTGTATCCAGGGTTTTGAACAGGGAGTATTTTTAAAATATTGTTTTAAAAGTAAAATAATTGCTATAACTTAAGGGATATAGCTTTTCTTCTATTGCATTTTTTTTCTTCGACATCAAAATAAGCTTAAATGACTTATTGTGAGTTTTCAAAAATGTCTTCAAACTTGTTCATCAAATTGTACCTTATTCTACTTCAAGGACCACTATGGGTAGACTTGATAATGTTATCTGAGAGAACTGTTTCTACCTGCTATAGTATTCTCTTTTCTTTTAGAAAAATTGTGAACAGTAGCAGAGTTAAAGGCATTTTCACATACCTGTCAGGTGTGATCAGTGTAGGTCTGGCTTAGATGCCCCTTGGAGAGAGGTTGACAGGACACCTGTTCCTTCCCCTGTCTTTCTTTGGAATGGAGTGGTTTTCAGCAGTGGCAACTTCAACAGTAGAGTCCATATCTTGCCACCCACCGGAGAGTTCATTCTCGTGCTGTACCCCAGTTCCTAAGGAGAAGATACTGCTCTCCACCCTGCCCTGGACCATTCCTAGAATGTTCCATGTCCTTAAGCCCACTGTGGAGGGTTGGGATGAGTTGGACACTATGAAAAGACAAGTTTAACCTGGGGGGACAGTTTTGCTTTCTGGAGATGACTGTGTAAGAGGGACAATGGTATGGGGCTTTGGCACAGAGTGTAGACCAGCAGGTGGGATGGGAACTGACAGGACAGGTCAGAGTCAGGACTTTGCAAAAGCCAGGTCAGTTTCCTGAACCCATCATGGGAGAGTCAGAGCAGGGCAGGGAATGGGATCATCATCTTGCAGCTTTGAGAAGCTGTGAGCTGCATGAATGTGTATGAAAAATATTTTTTGAAATGTGTTGAATCTCAGAAGTTGAAAAAACTCATTGGATGTAAATAATAAGGTATTCTTTCAAATTTAAATTCTATAAAGCATGGAAGATCAATTGATATGTACTTCCAGATTTGTAATTTTCCAAGACTGAAAGTTTGGGGGATAATTTAGCCATTTATATACAGTTATATCTCTCTCATGTTGTTTATAACTGGACTTTTTTAAGTGTATCTAAACATTTCATACTAGCATAATTTTTATCTTTTTAGACAAATCTTCAAGCAGTTTTTGACGAACAGAGTACTAAAAGACCCAAAACAAAGGCGGTTTTTCAAATCCAATGATCTTTATGAGCTGTTTACTCTGACTAGCCCTGAAGCATCCCAGAGCACTGAAACTAGTGCTATATTTGCAGGTATTAAATAAAGTCATTTAATTCAGAATGATCAGTTTTATATGAATGATGTAATGTAACATTAGTGCTGTTTTCTCTCTTTAAAGGAACTGGTTCAGATGTTCAGACACCCAAATGTCATTTTAAAAAAAAGATTCCATCGGCCTTTGGAACAGACAGTGACATTCCAAAATGCAGAAAATTTCCTGATTCTGATACATGTACAAATGATGCATTATCGACTGAAGAGAAATCTAAGGTGACAGGAACTGAAGAAAATACAGAAACTTCTACTGAAAGTGATCCTTTAAAAAGTAACCCTCATACACGTGGTAACATAACTAGCAATGCTGGGCTTGGAGAAGAGACAAATGCCGTGTCTGGACAGGAGGAGCCACCAGTGATCAGTGGAAATAGGGACTGTTCAGGTTCTCCAAGAATTGGCAGAATATCCAGGCCATCTGGTGAAGAAAGCACTGATGAAAAGCAAGGTCCTTCTTATAAAGGAGAAAGCTGTCAGATGCAGACAGAACCTCTTGGGAAGAATGAACAAATGGAAAGTCATTTTTGTAAGCACAAGTCAAAAACAAAACATCATGATGTGTCAGAAAAGACCTCAGAAAAACATCTGCAGCGGCAGCCAAAACCCAAGGACTCTAAGCATAGGAAAGATGCCAAATTTGAAGGAATTCGAGTTCCACACCTGGTAAAGAAAAGGCAATACCACAAGCAAGACACTGAGCCTGCAAGTGAGGCCCAGGGACGAAGCAGTGATGATTATGTTTTGGAAAAGCTTTTCAAAAAATCAGGTAATACTTTTGATGCATTTCCCAACAGGTGCTAGGAACAGAGAAAAAGGAAGCCATTTCTAGTATGGCAGCCTTTAACTGATGATGCAGAGGGGCCTCACAGCCAGAGTTATTTTCCTTCTAAAATTTAGATTCAAATTGTATTGACGTTCTGAAAATTATATTTACCCCCTTTTCTGAAGACCTAGAGGAGTTTGATACATTGGGAAACATAACCACGTACAGGCAAGGTGTAGTGCTTTAAATAGACATGTTCTGTCTTAGCTTTAATAGGCAATTTTCTTACATGCTGTATTTATCTAATTTTCCAGCCAACAACATAGGGTCCTTTCCATACTTGTGACTCTTCTTTTAGACTAAGAAATATTGGCCATCATTCTCAGCATCTTGACTTATTTTCTCAATCCTAGTATACACAGTAGCCCTAGAATTCCCAACCTGTACCCCTACAAGACAACCATACTATAGAGGATGAACTATAGAGGTCAGTATTTGTGTATATTTCTTTTTGTCTTTGGTCCGGAGTTTTTAGTCAACATACTGTGGTCAAAAGTTTCCTGTGTTTTTTTTTTCTCTTCTTTCATTCTGTTGTCATGATTGTACCTGTATCCATTTTAGTTCCCCCATCCTTGTTTATTTTACTTTTTGAGTATGTAATACATTAATTATGAAGGTCAAAACTCTTCAAAAAGATATTACGCAGAGGAATTGTCACCCCACCTCCATTCCATCCCTTCCTTACCAGTCACATGAGTTTCTACCCTTTCTTTACTATTTCTTTGTGTCAAAATATGTAGTACATATTAGTCTGACACAAAAGGGTGCCCACTATATCTTATGCTAACCTTTTTTAAAAAATGTCTACATCCTGGAAGTCATTGCATATTCATTAATAGGAAGCTTCCTACTTTTTTTTATTGCTATTACGTGGACATGCCATGCAACATGTTTCACCACGTTACTTATGTGGCTGCTTTTATACATTTAAGTCTCTCTGATCCATTTGTATCAAGTAACTCGTGACCTTTTCCAGCATATTTTAAAGTCCGTTTTCCTCCAGTGACTTGAGATCCACCTGTATCATATAGAACATTTCCATATGTAGTCGGATCCTTTGTGGATTGGGGATTAATTCTCTGCTTTGTGTATTCCTTCCTGGGCATTTGGAATTCAAGAGTGTTCTAAGTCTGTCTCGTGTTGGTTAAGGCACTGCTTTGCCTTTCCAGTGTTTTCCTAGCTAGTTGTGCTTGTTTTTTCATATGTCAGAATCAGTGTCTAGTTCCTTAAAAGTGGTTCTTGGTGTTTTTATTGGGGTTGCACTAAATGTATAAATTAGAGCAGGGAGCAAGGTTATCGCAAGCTGTTCTAGTCAAGAGCAAGAAATTCCTTTCCATTTGCTCAGGTCTAACATGTCCTCCAGGAATGTTTCAAAGTTTTCTCCATGTTGACTTTACACGTGTCTTGGGTTTATTCTTTTTTACATTCCTTGTTATTTTTCCCACCATTGTACCCTTTAGCTGACTGTTGTTTGTGAATAGGAAGCTTATGGATTTCTGTACTTGAATTTTCTGAATTATTGTTAAAGTTTTGTCATTGATGCTCTAGGGTTTTCTAGGTGTTATCATTAAAAACTTCAAAAAGGAGGGCTGGGGACGTGACTCAGTGGTAGAGCACTTGTTTAACATGCTTGAGGCCCTGGGTTCCATCCCTAGCACTTCAAAAAAGAAAGGAAAAAAAAACTGCAAAAAGAAATTTTTACTTTTTCATTTTATGTCTCTAATTGATTTCGCTTTTCTTATGCATTGGCTAATAACTCAATTAAAATGGTAAATAGTACTGGAGATAATAGACATCTTACCTTTCCCATTGTTTTAGTCAGCTTTCTTTGCTGCTGTGACTGAAGGACCCAACCAAAACAGTTGTAGAGGAGGAATAGTTTATTTGGAGGCTCCGGTTTCAGAGGTCTCAATCCATAGACAGCAGGCTCCATTCCTTGGGGAAAAGTGGTGGAAAAGTGTGGCAGAGGCAAACAGCTCACATCGTGATCAGGAAGCAGAGAGAGAGAGACTCCACTCTCCAGATAGAAAATATGTATATACCCTGTAAGCCACACCCCTAATGAACCACTTCCTCCGGCCACACCCTACCCGCTTCTAGTTACCACTCAGTTAATCACATCAGGGATTAATTTACTGATTAGGTTAAGGCTTGTTTTCACCAAGTTTTTTCACTGCGGAGACTGCCAACTGGAACAACTGTAAAGGAGGAAAGGTTTATCTGGGGACTCAAAGTTTTAATGGTCTTAGTCCATAGAAGGCCAGCTCCATTCCTTAGGGCTTGGTGTGAGGCTGAACATCATGGTGGAAGAGTGTGGCAGAGGAAACCAGCTCACATGATCAGGAAGCAGAGAGACTCTACTCACTAGATATAAGTGTATACCCAAAGTCACACCCCAATTCCCACCTCCAGCCATACCCTACCATTTCAGTTACCACTCAGTCATCAGATTAACTCACTGACTGGGTTTAGTCTCTTACAGCCCAATCACTTCTCCTCCAAACCTTCTTGCATTGTCTCACATGTGAGTTTTTAGGAGACACTTCACATCCAAACCATAACAAGGCTATAATCCAATCATTTCTCCTCCAAACCTTCTTGCATTGTCTCACATGTGAGCTTTTGGGGGACACCTCACATCCAAACCATAATATTTTGCCCCCGACCCCTAAAAGCACACACTCATCTGACAATGCAAAATACATTTAGTCTATTCCTAAGAGTGCCCATAGTCTCAGCAGTTCTGAGATTGCTCAAAGTTCATGTTCAGCGTCTTCTCCAAGGTTCAAGGCAATCTTGCATTATGAGCTCCTATAAAATTAAAAGCAATTTACAAATATCCAATATGTAAAGGTACTGAGTAAACATTTCCATTTACAAAAATAGGGACATAGAAAGAAGAGATAGGACCAAAACAAAACCGAAATCCAGCTGGGCAAACAAGTCTTAGAGTTCTATGTCCAGCATCTGTAACACATGGTGTGATGTCTTCTCCAAAGGGCTTGGTGTAGCTCCACCCCGTGGCCTTGTTTGTTGCAGCCCAAGTGGCCTTTCTTTTGGCTTGTCTCTGCTCAATTCCTGCAGCTTTCCTAGGATGATGTTCCATGTTACTGGCATTTCTTAATCTTGGGGGTCTCCACTGCAGCTTTTACTTCCTCCTTACATCTCCACACTGTAGGGGGTGCCTGCAGGAACTCCAGCCCTGCTGCACTTTGCCTGACCTCCCAGGCCTGCCTTTGAAATTTTGGTGGAAGCCTCCATTACCCCCTAACTCCAGCATCCTGCATTCCTGCAGAACCAGCAACTTGGGGTTGATGCCAGTGTCTGCTGCCATCTCCATCAATAGCCAAGCCTCCAGGGACCCTTGCCGCAGCAACCTCTGAGTGTCTGGGTGGCTGAGCATGTTGAACTAGGCCCTCTTGTGCAAAAAGGGTGCCCCACTGGTCTCTTTTCAAGAGTATTTTCACCTTTTTGCCCGTGAGCAAGAGACGGTGTGGTCTTGCCAGCTCCTGAGATGCCCTCAAGCTACCTTTCTTGTTGTCTCTTGAGCATTTCTTTAGTGGCTGTAACAGCTTTAACAATTGCAACTTCCTTAGCCCTAGTTTTCCTCTAGCCTGTCTAGTCCATGGTTTTCCAAGTCTTTCTGCTCCGCTTTCTACTCCTGATTATCACAATAAATTTGGCCAAAAGCCACCAGCAATATCCATGCCATCACCTGAATGCTGTGCTGCCTAGACATTTCTTCCACCAGATTAAGAAGTCCATCACTTTTAAAATCAGCCTCACAGGAAGTGTCAGGGCAGGGGCTAAATGCAGACAACTTCTTAGCCAGAACGTAACAGGAATGGCTTCTAGTCGTAATTCCAAATGTCCTCCTTTTCCTCTGATCCCTCTTGAGTGTTGTCCTCACTGTCTCCAATTCTGTTGGCATTCTAATCTACTGAGCTCTCATCGGAATCAGCCATTAAGCTCCTCTTACAAAACAACCTAAAAAGCATTTTCAGCTTGTACTGCTAAGCATCTCAAAATTCCTCCCACCAATTCCAAAAAGCTCAAAAAGCTTCTGGATCACATGGTCAAGTTAGTCACAGCAACTACCCCTCTTTGGTACCAATTTCTGTTTTAGTCAGCTTTTTCACTGCTGAGACTAAAGGACCTTACCAGAACAATTGTAGAAGAGAAAAGGTTTATTTGAACACTCACAGTTTCAGAAGTCTTAGTCCATATAAGACCATTTCCATTCCTTGGGGCTTGAGGTGAGGCTGAACATCATGGTGGAAGAATAGTGGAGGGAAGCAATTCACATCATGGTGCCATGGTGATTAGGAAGCAGAGAAGAAAGACTCTAGTCGTAGGTACAAAATATATTCCCCATAGCCACACCCTCAGTGAACCACTTACCCTGGCCGCAGCTCACCTACCTCCAGTTACCACTCAGTTAATCATATCAGGGATTAATTCACTGATTTGATTAAGTCTGTAACTCAGTCATTTCTCCAAATCTTGACTGATACTCGAGCTTTTAGGAGACATCTCACATCCAAACCGTAACACCCATTCTAAGTGGAAACAATGTCTAGTGTTTACCCATGAAGTAAGATTCTGGTGTTACAGCTAAGGTATATGTTTTATTATATGAAGGAAATATCATCACTTCCCAATTTTTTGTGTTTTTATCTGACATGGAAGTTGAATTTGGTTATTTTGCAGCATCTGTAGAAATCTATGGATAATATTGAAACCCATGTCATAATATGGTTTATTAAATAATGGATTTCTTAATCTTGAATCAACCTTGATTTCTAGAATGACTCCCTGCTTGGTCATAGTATTTTATTTTCTAACTGCTATGGAATTCTCTTTCCTAGTATGATACTTGGTATATTTTCATTGGTGTTCATGAATGATATTGATCTATATTCTTTGTGCTATGTTTATCATTGATAATTTTCTCTATTTCTTCTATATTGCTGGTCCATTTTCCTTAGAAATTATCTATTTTGCTTAGTTTTCCAGTTTGCATACAGGTGCACAAAATGCTGTTTTATGATTTTTTAAATTCACTTTGTTCCAAGATAATTTCTCCCTTGTCATTTATAATTCCATAAATTTATTTTTCCTTTTATTTCTCTTGATTAAGCCAAACTAGTGAATTGTCTATTTTGTATTTTTTTTCAATAAGTTAGGATTTTGACTTATTGAACTGGATCTGCTCTATATCTTTTTAAAAAATTTTTTCTTTATTACTTTCTTCCTGGTATTTTTGTTTTTGTTTATTTTGGTGGGAAATTTTGCTTTATTATATTGTATAGGTTTTTTTTAACTTGGAAATTTACTTTTTATTCTTTATTGATATAAATGTCAAGACTATGAAATTGTCCACTGATCACTGTATTAAATCTCAGTGATTCTGATACATAGCATCTTTATGATCATTAATTTTTTAGAAATTCTATAATTCTGATTTATATTTTCCTCCTCACTGAAGAATTTATTAATAGGTTTTTGCTTTTCTTCCAGGTAGTAGGGGAGAGGGTAAATATTGAAGTCAAGATTCAAGCATTTTCCTTAGTTATTTTAAAAGAGGGATAATTAATGACCCTCCCTCATAGGGTAGTAGTGAGTGTGAATAGAGGTGGCATTTGTGAAGTGCCTGAGTCCTAAGAGCCACTTGGTAAATAGCAGCTGAAGATGTCCTTTCTGTCTCCCACATCCCTGGACTATTATAGAGGAGAATAGTATTTTGTATATGAACTGAAATACGACTCTCGCTGTTTCCTTTGTTCTTATCAGTGGGTGTGCACAGTGTGGTGAAGCATGACGCAATCATAGATGGGGCCAGCCCAGATTATGTCCTGGTGGAGGCAGAAGCCAACCGAGTGGCCCAGGACGCCTTGAAAGCCCTGAGACTGTCTCGTCAACGGTGTCTTGGGGCAATGTCTGGTGTCCCCACCTGGACTGGCCACAGGGGGACTCTTGGTGCACCAACAGGAATAAAGTAAGAGAATGCTCCCTGCCATGTTTGCAACAAGGCCGAACAGTGAAGATTAGCAGAAAAGCGAGGGCAAGTGAAGTGAACATGCCCATCTGCTTGGGCATGTAACAAAAATATAACAGGAAATCCCTCAGTGAAGCATTGTGTCTACCAGAGTGGATGACTTGGGAAATACCACTGTCTTACCTTCTTCCTCACTTTCATTCCCTGCTTTCCAAAGCTGAATTTCAGGGGAAGAAGTGATCAGTTTTATTTGAAAGATGGTAATGTTAAAAATAGTGTGAGATTCAGAATAATTATTAAACTTTAATAAGATGATTAGCCAACTTACACCAATCCGTAATTACTCTGCTCTTCAGTTTGCCCTTTTAGAGTAACTTTCCTACCTAAAATGTGAATGTGTGAGCTAAAATGCTCTCGTGTGCTGAATGAGAATACTGAGTAGGTCTTATTCCAAGATGGAGCAGTTACCTCCCAGTAAAACAAAGTGGAGTAATCAAAGCAGACAGATTGAAAACCAGAAATAGCATGACTTTGGAGGGATAACCTTGATGATGATAATTTTGCCAGGAAGAATTTAGCTATTGAAGAAGTATTTTGATCTTCCAAGTCACGAAAACTATAAATTTATCTACTGTGATTCTTTTTCTTATTTAGGAGTAGATTTGGTCAGAAAAAGAACTCTAACCTCTCTGTGCAGCGTCCTTCAACATCTCCAATGGAAAAATGCCAGGTAATAGGATAGCCTGTCTGGTTTTTTTTGTTTTTTTGTTTTTTTTTTGCTATGGGTTTTTTGTTTTTTGTTTTTTGTTTTTGTACCAGGATTGAATTCAGGGGCCCTCAACCACCAAGCCGCATCCCCAGCCCTATTTTGTATTTTATTTAGATACAGGGTCTCACTGAGTTGCCTAGCACCTTGCTTTTGCTGAGTCTGGCTTTACACTCACAATCCTGCATCAGCCTCCTGAGCCACTGCGAATCCAGGGGTGCACCACCCGCCTGGCTGACCTGTCTGCTTTTAATGTACAAGACTTTCTTGATTGACTTGCCAGGAAAATTTCACCAAATTCCAGATGTGAAGATGGTTGTTGCTGGTATAGTGACACCTGATATTTGCATTGTAGGCTGTAATTTGTGATATCCTTTCTTTTGAACCTAAAAGAGCTAGCTGACTTCCTAAAGTGCAGGACTGTGACAGTATCTGTTTTGCCCTCAGAAATTTAATACAGGGGTAAAAGTGTCTCTGGGAAGGCAGCCTGGAGGCAGCACGCCGGCTCCAGAGACCACCACCCTTTAGAATGAAGCTACACAAACCCACCTTGAGTGTTGGTGTTTACATTGACTACCTGCCAGGGTAGAGTGCTCGTCTCTCCCTGTTCCGTAGCACGCCATATGCCCTAAGTGCTTCAGTAAGAGGAAAACTGGGTCAAACACCACCATTCAATACTCTGTCTTTCTGGTTAAGCATTGCGTTAATGTAAAACTTAAAAATTTCCAGGTTCAGATCCCAATTTTAGATTAATATAAATGCACATTTAGGAATAGAGAACCTTTCTGACTTCCCCTGTTATGTCCTTTTGAGTAGCAGTTTGAGGCCCTTTCCAGGTTAGATTTGTATTGTTTTAGGGAAATTCACATGAGGTGTAAGGTAGTGTCAAGGGAGAAGTCTTGTCTCCAAAGAAAGATCCAAGGAGTTACTAGAGAGAAGAATTTGACTCGACCACCAGGGTTCTTGGCATACGTGATAGGAAAGAATTGCAGCACATGCCAAAGGCACAAAGACTTACTTAGGAAAGTAGATACAAATTCAAGGGAGAATGGGGGCAACCTCAAAAGACATGCCTTTGGGATAAAGCAAGGAATATACATTCAAGGGAGAATGCAGGCTATTTTCAGAGGGAGAGACAGGAACCCCTTGGTGTGGGGTGTTAATATTCATAGAGGGCTGGTGCTAGGTACTGAACTAGAGGTGGATCCAGGGTGGAGCTATACAATTTTGTACCATTTTTCCCTGCACTTGCACTTTGCCCTTAATGTTACAAGGGCATGGGTCAGGGGCATGCCACCCAGGAATTTGCAGTAATTCATGATTGCTTTCTGCATTTCAGTGGCGCATGGACTTTTCCTTTGACATTCAGTATCCTTCCCTTTATTCCCAAATTTCTCTCTCAGTAGGAAAGAGTAAGAAGGCTTAAAAGTGAAGAAAAAGTGTAGCTATGATATTTCTTCCTATCCCAATGAGTGTCAATCAGGGCACATGGGAAAGAAAGAACAGGATAAGACTCCCGGCCACAGAAAGTGGTCTTGGGCCTCCCAGAGACATCTCCAGGAGGTGTTCTAGGATCAGTGCCTGGAGGACAGCCCTTCCACCCTGCCACCCTCTGCTCTTGCATGCAGAGTGCAGAGTAGTAACCCATGGAATGGCCTATTTTGTTTCTCTTCTCTTCTCTTCTCTTCTCTTCTCTTCTCTTCTCTTCTCTTCTCTTCTCTCTCTCTCTCTCTCTCTCTCTATATATATATATATATATATGTATTTGTGTGTGTGTATATGTATATATATATATACACACACATACATACACACACATATACATATGTATATATATGTGTGTGTGTGTGTATATATATGTTTTTTGTTTTGTTTTTGAGGAAATATTCTTTAACTGCGAATGGACTCAGATGTCTGACCCACTTCCTTTCCCTTGGTATTATGTAGTGTCTCATTCTTCCCCCCATGATCTTACCACCTGGCACCTGAATTATTCTGTGACCCCTCAACCTTTGGGGAACTCAGTAGGGGTATGAGCTAGAATTCCATCGATCAATGCAGTGGTCTTCTTTCTGCAGGATGGTGTCACGAAAGAGGGAAAAGATCATGGCCCTAATCACTTCAGTGGAAAAGCAGAAGATCCAGACTCTTCTTCTGGAGCCCTTGCTTCCTCCTCACTCTTGGCCAGAATGAGAGCAAGAAATCACCTGATTCTCCCGGAGCGCTTAGAGAGTGAAAGTGGGCACCTGCCAGAGGCTTCTGCCCCGCCGCCGCTCACCACGGAACATGATGACCTGCTGGTGGAGATGAGGAACTTCATTGCCTTTCAGGCCCATGCTGACGGACAGGCCAGCACTCAGGAGATCCTGCAGGAATTTGAGTCCAAGCTCTCGGCATCGCAGTCCTGTGTCTTCCGAGAACTGTTGAGGAATCTGTGCACCTTTCATAGAACCCCTCGAGGTGAGGGGATCTGGAGACTCAAGCCAGAGTACTGCTGAACCACACTGTTCCTGAACTTTCAGTCTTACCTTCCCCTGGAGCTGGGTGATTACTAACGTGTGCTTAATAATGATACGTTTGTCAAGGAAACTTGGCTGCCCCTGTGTTTACTTTAAAATGGTGTCTACCTCATAACTAAAACTTTAAAGAAGAAACTCTTCTGCAAAACTAAGAAGTTTTAATAATGCTATTAGAAGAAAAATACTTGGATGGATTTTTTCATTATGAATTGTGTTCTAAAATCAGGGACTTAAACTGTTGCTTCTTGGAGCACATTTGTTCCTTTACCCAAAAGATGGTGTCAGGGAGCATATAACTATTCATTTGGAAATTTATAGAATAGAGCTGGTGCTGTGGTGCACACCTATAATCCCAGAGACTCAGGAGGCTGAGACAGAAGGATCTCAAGTTGAAGGCCGGCCTCAGCAACTTAGTGAGACCGTGTCTCAAAGTAAAAAATAAAAAGGGCTGGGGATACTGCTCAGTGATAAATGCCCCCTGGGTTAGATCCCCAGTTCCAAAAAGTTTGTAGAATAGAAATCTCAATTCTTTTTATTGGTGCTAGAAACATGTCTTACATTCAGTCAGCCTGTTCAATAAATTATCAATATCTGATAACAGCAGTATTTTAATGCATAACTTTTAAATGTTTAAATTTATCATTTGCCATACATGAAAAAATAATATTTCAAATTTTACACCATATTAATTGCCTTTAAACAATCCTCCTTTTAAAAATATCATTAAATTGGTAGATTTTTTCCCTTTTTTGGAAGCCAGGGATTGAGCTCAGAGTTCACACATGATAAACATGCACTGAGCTACATCCCTCGCCAGAGGGCATTTTTATTAGTGAAGCATGAAAGCCTGGTAATAAATAATAAGACAAATGTTTGTGGAAAGTTTTAGTGTACTCATTTTACTCTGGCTTTAAAAAAAAGTACATTTTCCTCCCTATTCTGACTATTGGTTTCAGGAAAATGAAATGTGTTATTATAAAAATTAAAAAAAAAGGGGGAAATCCAAGCGAAAGCAGAAGTAAATGCATGAAAGAACACATGAACGTGCCGATACGTTAGTGCCGATACCACCAGGCACACTGTCCTCCCATGAGGTGACCACAGTGCAGCGCTCTCTGTCCTCCTGCTGGCAGGTGTCTGAGGTCTGCCGTTCCATTTGCTGAGCTTGGTTTGCTGAGGGCAGTGTTTTAGATATGAGCCCATTCGCTCTTTATGAGTCATCTTCTGCCCAGTCGTATTTGCCTCTTGCATTGGCATATGCACTGTGATACTCTCCTGTTTGAGTGGTTTGGTTTTCAGCTGAGTCTGTTCCTATAGACTGTTAGAATCTGTTGTTATATTTATGGTTCTGTGATGGTGTAGCCTTGATCCTCAGTTTATTTCCTTAGCCTTGTTTTTCTTGTTTCTTTCTCATAGTTATTTTATTCATCTCTGAAGTCTTGTTTTCTTGACTTCATTGCATTCCTTAAGTTTGTTATATAGCCATCACAGTGTAGTTTGTTGCTTGGATGTGTTTTCTGGGACTTGCTGTTTTTTCTGTCATTTTCTCTGTATTTTGCTTGCCTCCCTCCCATGCAGTGCTCTGAAGTGGGACTCATGCTTAAGTGGGCATCTGTGTCTAGACGTGCAACCCAGAGGGGCGGGATCTGTGCAGGGGGTGCCTCTGCTGGGCTGCGTGTGGCTTTGGTGGGAAGACACTGGTTTGAGTTTCTCTGTTCTTTCTTTAAATAGGTTAGGCCAGGTTCCCTTCCCTTAGCAGAATCATGTTCCCATCAGGATTTTCTGCTTCCTGTTTTTGGATTCTGGCATATTCATTTTGTTTATTTTTAGTTGGATTCGTATATATTGAGGGAGGAAGATTATATTATTTTCTTCATTTTGCCATTATTATCTAGAAGTCATAGAAGGGATTTTTAAACTACTCAGTAAATCCTAAATTTGAGTACTTGACTTAGCAGAGAGTCAAAACTTATAACTGTTTCTGGGGGATTTTTTTCTTTTTCTTTTTGTAATCATTAGCCTAAAAGAAAATTGCACCCCCACTCCTGCTTGTTCTCAGGGTGATGCACTGACTGACCGGGTTCACTAGTGTGGAGCACTTGGGCATCATACCTATAGAGTCTGAATCCAAATTATATTGAGCTGGAGAAGGTGTATTCCTCTCTTTAAGCAAAAAATAAAAGTACGATGCACTAAGTGGAAGGTAGTCCTCTTTACAGTTCTGCCCTGACGGGCCATGATCTTGGGTAGGTTGTGTCTGTGATCTGTAAACATGTGGAGGCCTTGGAAAACAGTGCTCCAAGTGGAAAGGTTTTAACACTATAGAGTAACTTACTCATTTAGATGAAAGTTAATTTTTGGAACATTTAATGCTTTGTACAGTGTAAATAGATCTAACGTATTGAATGTATTATATTAATACAAATAAAGGATTTTAAATTTTGTCAGATTTTAAAAATTTCTTAGTCACTACATGAATGTGCCATCACTGTTAAAAATTTCATGCAGTACGAATGCTGTATCCCAACCCCCACACCAGTCTTACTCCATTCCAGAACTAAGTTCGTTGTGTATTCTTCCAGGCTGTTTTCCATGCCTTTATGAAACAGTCAGCAAAGATCGTTGCCATAATGCACATTTCCCATTTCTTCCTTTAAATACTCCTGAATTTTACTTGGACACATGGTTCAGCTATTGACTATATTACCCAGGCTCCATGACAGTTCAATATGGCCACATGATGAAGTTTTGGGCAGTGGGATGTAAAACTTTCAGATAGGGCCTGCAGTAATGAATTAGAGTCTGCTCTTCCCTTGGCATTCTCTTCTTGCTGGCAGGGATGCCCATGGGAGCTTCAGCATGCCCTGGCATCTCAAGGGAGGTCATGTGTTGATGTAGAAGTTGGTCGCCGGTATTGAACTGTGCTCTTTGATCTGTTACTTAAGAATGAAATAAACTACTGACATTTAAACCACTGTATTTTGGAATCTCTATTACAGCAGCTGGTTTATTATATATAATCTATATTAATGGAATTTTATCGTCCTTATTGTATCTAACATTAACATTGTGTACATGACATCTTTTCATTCCTATAGCTATGCTTTCATGGAATTGCTAGGTTAAAAATTTTTAGTGGATGTAGTGAATTTGTTTCCTCCAATTCACAATCCATAAGAAAGAACTTATGTCTCCACACCCTGGGCAGCCAAGGTAGATAAGCTCAGGCTTAGTAGGTGGTTGTGATAATCTTGCAATTGAGAGTAACCATGGTTTAACTTGAATTTCCCTGATTACTGTAAAATCAAACATTCCTATATTTATTGACTATTTGCGGATCTCTGCTGTACCATGCCTGTTCATGTTATATTTGCCTGGGTTTTTATGAGTCATTAATTTTTTTAGGGTTGCTCCCCAAGCAGAAATGAAAGGCAGTTTCTACAGCTATTAATGAATAGTCCATTCTCTTTTCTGCCCAGTTGAAATCCCAATTTTCAACTCATCATATACGATATCATTTACTTCTAGACAATGGACCTAGATGTCTGTTTCCCACACTATTCACGATCATTTTGGTTTTGCACCATATTTTGCCACCTGTGGACAAGTCCTTCCTTCTTTACTGTCTTTGGTGTCATATTGTGCATTTTCAGTTCCAAATGAATTGTAGAATCAGCTTATTAAGTTCCACTAAAATTGTGTTATTCTTTTGATTGGGATTGTATTACTGTATTAGTTTAAGGATAATAGACTTATTCATAAGTAATATAATTTTCCCCATTAGTGTCATGATGGGCCTCATTTTAAGCCCTTTATATTCTTGGATGAAATTTTAATAATTGTCAAAGTCATGTACATTTTATATTAGGCTTATCCCTGGGTATTTTATAGATTTTGGGGTTGGGGATCTTCTTTTTTACTTTTACATAAGAATATGGAGATTAGGACATGTATACATCTACTCTGTGAGTTTTTATTATTCAGGAGTTTTAAAAATTTAAATACAGTAAATTTAGCATTCCCATGTTTTGTCTCTTTATTTAAGAAGCTATTCCCTAACCTAAAGTCATGAATACATTCTCATAAATTTTCTTGTTAATTATATTCTGTGAAGAACTGGTAAAAAGTTCATCCTTTTCTTCCTGATTTATGAAACCACCTTTACATTATATATCACTATCATGTAATCCGTGATAGTTTCTGAGCTGTGTATTCTGTTAAATTGATAAAAGTGTATAGATCTTCACCTTTAATATCACTCTTAGTGTGGTGAAGTACCGTTACATTTTCTAACATCAAAACATCCCTTCGACTTCCATTTCCAAAATGTCATTGTGACATTTGTAGACCCACAAGCCAAAAGTCAAACACAATCAGTGAAATTTGTAAAAACAATATCCCACAACACACAAACAGCTGATGGTTTTGGAAATCATCCTAAAAGCATATGCAAATGAAGTAATACTTATTCAAGAAAATCTAAACCTTGGTAGGAACAGTGTGTCTATGATGCTTGAGACTGTTAGGTTGTATTGGGCAGCTGCAGGGGGAGGGAACACGGTCACCTAGCAACACCCTATGCCAGAAGTGACCAATGAGGCAGACCTGCTGACCCTGACGTCCACTTGGGGTCCACCTTTTCCTGGGCAGGACCCCTTGACCCCGTCCTCTGTATAAATCCCCTGAGCAGCCAAAGCCACGTGCGATTTCTCCTGGCTCTCCCACTTCGACTTTCACCCCAGGGGGCTGGAGATTTTGCCCGGGACACATTCCAATAAAATCAAGCTACCACTATTGTCTGACTCTGGCGAGTGCATTCTTTTCGCCCGCCACCTTTGGGAGCTCTACCCGCCGGGCCCCACCGCCCATTTCGCGAGTTTTACATTTGGTGCCGAACCCCGGGAGAGAGCTCGGACTTCTACTGAGGTCCACTCTCTCCTCCAAAAGGACCAGAACTGGGTAAGTGGCCTTTTCTAGTTTTCTAGTCACTCTCCCGTTACCGCTCGGTCTGTCTGTAAGTCATGCACGCCACAGACCCCCCGCTGTTGGGCACGGAAGCCTGGGAGACGTCCCAGACTCCGCTAGCCCCCCGTTTTCTCTGTTCTGGACCCCTGTAGGTCAAGGAGACGTCCTGACCTCTGGCCCGTCCATTTTCCTTGGGTGACCACTACCAGAGCTTGGGGACGCCTGCTCTGTTTGTGTTCACTCCTGGAGTGACCCTGGAAAACTAGAAAATGCTCTGCTCCCGCCCCTTGGCTTCCGCCGAAACCGCGGCGACTGCGTAACCTTTTGGTCCCGCTACTGTAATTTCACTAAACAGACACGTGGAGCCTTGATTTTGTTGAAATCTGTGTCCCGCCCCCGCCTCTCCTTTTTCTGTCCGCTTCCCTACTTAAATCGCCCACTTTCTTTTCCTCCATGTTTTTTCGGACACACCGGAAATGCCCTCTGCTCCCGCCTCTCGGCTTCCGCGCCGGCATTGGCCGAGACTGGGCGTCTATCAACTGTGCACGCGCCTCTTCCCTCTGCCGTTTCCTCCTGCCGCAGCCTCTGTGTTCCCTGCCTCCGCCGCGCACGGCTCTGTCTCTCCACCCCCGCTGTGACCTGTGCAGGACTCCGCCAAACACGAAGTTGGCTATTTCACCCCTCCACCGGCATAGCCCGCGCAACCAGCGCTGCAAAGATGCACTTTCCCCCCGTTTCGCTCGCCGGCTCCACAAAGGTGCGGCGATAGAGCCACCGCTTCTCTGTTCCCCCTGCCAAACCCCGCCCGCGGGGCCTGACTTCCAAACACTCCTACGAACTGCTACTCTTCCCGTCTCTTTGGCCTTTGCCCATTCATGTCCACAGGTGCTGGAAGTCATATGTACACCTCATAGAAGCCGCTTTGTGCTGAAACCTGATGGGTGCTGCAAAGATACGGAACCACCACTGCCAAAATATGCTTTCTTAATTCCTCACTCACTTTCATCTTTCTCTGACTCCTTTACTTATATTAAGTGAGGGAAATTACCCAAAATCCAGAACTGCCTTACAGAAGTCCACCAACCCCTATCCGAAATCTGGTAAAAATGGCCTTTAAAGTACAATGCCTGAGAGGCAAGCTTATTTACAGAAGAAGGTAACACTCCAGTCCAGTCCCTGGTAGTTAACCTGTTGTCCAGCAAGAACTCCAAAGGAGGACCGGCTGTCCTCTCTGCCAGGGTCAAGCTATGACCCCAACCAAGTCGTCTCCACAAGCAAACAAGCAGGACACACTGGAAAACTGACTACCCTATGGCTGGCCCCTCCCTAGCGCCTCTACGCAGGGGTGTGACCAGCCAGGTGGTGCCTTCACCTCAACTGCTGGGATTTGAAGAAGACTGAAGAAGCCTGGACTCGAGGATTGCTGAGCCAGGGCAAACTCCAGGGTAACCACAGGGACACAGGAGGTACCTATTCTGGTTTGCCTGCCCACTCTGGGCCTTTATTTCCTTCCCAGGTTTCGATTATGGGAATTGATGGAAACCCTCCTTGCCAAACAGAACAGCTAAGTTAGCTGGTGCCCTGGAGGGACATTCTTTCACACACTCTTTCCTGGTTATTCCCTCCTGTCCAGTCCCCCTCCTAGGCAGAGATGTTCTCCAACTTCTGGCCACCCTATAATTTTTTCCCAAGCGTATTACTACTCACCTTCTTCTAACTCTGTTTCTTACATTCTCTCGCTCTCCCACACCACCTTTTGTACTGTTACCCCCAGACCCGGCTGACCCCCAAGTCTGGGACACTTCCAAGGCAGTCATTGCCTCCCACCACAAGCCAGTCCTTATCTAACTGAAACCTCATGCTAAGTTTCCTTCATGTCCTCAGTTTCCAGGAAGGACTTAAACCCATCATAGGTCAGTTACTCAGGGACTCCTCATCCCTACTGACTCCCCCTGTAATACTCCTACATTGCCTGTATGTAAACCCTCAGGAGCCTATCGCTTGGTCCAGGACCTCCACCTAATTAATGAGGCAGCTCTTCTCATCCACCCAGTGGTTCCTAAACCCTTACACTCTTTTCTCTCACATCCCCCCTTCAACCACTCACTTCACAGTCCTAGGTCTTAAAGATGCGTTCTTTACAGTTCCTCTTCACCCTGACTTGTATTACCTCTTTGCCTTCACATGGGAGGATCCTATGTCCTTTAGGTCTTGACAGCTGGCAGTGAACAGTTTTCCAGGTGAAAACTGGCAGATTGATTTCACCCATATGCCCAGATGCAAAAAGCTCCCTTACTTACTTACCTTGGTTGATACTTTTTCAGGCTGAATAGAAACCTTCCCCACCCCCAGGGAAACTGCTGACATCGCCTCTGTCCTCATTGAGCAGATTATTCCCAGACTCAGACTTCCTGCATCCATCCAGTCAGATGAGAGTCCAGCCTTCACCTCTCAGACTGTTCAACTAATCTCCAGAAGCCTCAGCATCACCTGAAGATTCAGGTGGTTCCTCAGCTTCACCTAACCATCCAGGAGCAGGAAAAGGAAATCCAACGCCAGATCAACGCAGCTACTCACCCTAATGCTAATCCTTTCTCAGGTCTTACTCTGATACATCAAGGTCTTTGACTTCTCAATCTCTCCAGAGTTAATAACATCTCAGATTGTTTTCTCTGTGCAGGTTTGGACTGGACCCTGCTAACAGCCGTTCCTATGAGTACCCCCCTAATACTTCCTCACAGGCTCACAGGACCCAATTCACCTTTAGAGAGAGTTCCCCTTATTACAATTCCTCAGAGAACTTTGCGTACTGTTCACTTTCTCTAACTCAGCACCTTGCAACTAAGCCATGCAGGTCTCTTCTCCCACGTTTGCTCCTCCAGGATTCTTCTTCTGATGTAATGGTACTCTGACAAAAATTAGATCCCAATATGCCCTTCGCTTTCTGTGTGCCCTCCACTTTAGTTCCTCAATTCATTCTATATAGTGAAGTTGAAATAATCTGGCCTGTTCAAACCCTGGCCTCCGTACAGGGACAAATAACATCTGTTGCCCAAGTTTCCTTACAGAACCGCCGAGCACTAGATCTGACAGTGAACAAAGTAGAAACATGTCTATTCCTAGAGGAGGAATACGACTAGTGCGTCAACAAAACCAGACTGAGAAACTGGATTCATTGAGGAAAACGTCAAAACTCTCCTGCATCTGAATTTGCCCAGAGCTGCATGAGTGAGGTTGCCAGAATGCCATACAACCAAGTGCACCTGCACCCTGACAGCCGCCTCCCCACCGACCTAGACCCCAAAATCTTTTTTCCCACAATGCCCCCAACCATGCAGGAAGTAGCCAGACAGACTCCGGCGCCCTATATCACCAAAAAGGTCGGAATGTTAGGTTGAATTGGGCGGCTGCAGGGGGAGGGAGCACGGTCACCTAGCAACACACTGTGCCAGAAGTGACCAGTGAGGCAGACCTGCTGACCCTGACGTCCACCTTGGGTCCACCTTTTCCTGGGCAGAACCCCTTGACCCCCTTCCTCTGTATAAAAACCCTGAGCAGCCAAAGCCACCTGCGATTTCTCCTGGCTCTCCCACCCCGACTTTCACCCCGGGGGGCTGGAGATTTCGCCCTCGCCCGGGACACATTCCAATAAAATCAAGCTACCACTATTGTCTGACTCTCGCAAGTGCACTCCTTTTCGCCCGCCACCTTTGGGAGCTCTACCCGCCGGGCCCCACCGCCCCTTTCGCGAGTTTTACAGAGGCGAGACACAATGCTCCCCTCACGCAGAAGTCCCAGGTATGTGTATCAAGAAAACAGCTCCCTCTCAGCTCCCAGTCAAGGGATGAAGTACTTTATTGGCAGGGGTAGGCCATCAGCATTTCTCAACTCCACTAGCTCCAAGTTGGAGCTAAATTCATGGAAGTTAAAAATGATCATAAACAGTAGAGGGGTCAATTTTAATTAGGAGAAATATTCCATCATCTTGCAGATTGACAAGATTATGTTATCCAAAGAACAGGAAAAAGAAGAAAATGAGCACAGCCATAGAGAACTGTGAGACATCAACAAGTACACCATTAAGACACTGTTAAATGTGTATGTAATGGATTTACAGGAACAACAAGAGGGAAAAAACAATGACTGTAAACTCCCCGAATTTACTGAAAAACATCCAGGAAGGTCAGCAACCTCCAGGCATAGTAAATGCAAAGGAACCCACAGACATTTAAAAATGCTGAATTCAAAGAAAATTTTGAGCAGCAAGTGAAAAGTGGAAAGGCAACTTAAGTAAGATTGAAAGCTGACTTCTCAGAGGGGGAAAAAAATGGAGGCCAGAAGGCAGGGATAGCATTCCAAGTACTCAAGAGGGGTCAAAAAAGAAAAAGTCGACAAAGAATCTTACCAAGAATGAGGGCTCATGTATAAATCAGTGGTAAAGCACTTGCCTAGCATGTGCAAGGCCTGGCTTTGAACTCCAGCACTACAAAAATAAGAAACCCACAAGAATTAAAGTAAAAGATTTTGTCAGGGCTGGGATATAGCTTAGTTGGTAGAATGCTTGCCTTGCAAGCACGAGGCCCTGGGTTCAATTCCCAGCACCACGGAAAAAAAAGATCTTCTCAGATGAACAAAAATAAATAAAAATTGTTGCTAATAGATCTCTTTAACAAGAAATACTCAAGTTTTTCAGGTTGAGAGCAAGGAACTTCACATAGTAATTAAAATGCATGTATAATGCATGTTAGATAATATGAATACTTTGTAATTATATGTAATTGAATACTGTGAATATGTGATTCAAATACATAATGTTTTGTAGTCTTCAGCATACAGAAATATATTATTTGTATATTTTTCCAAAGCACGACAAATGAGTTGGGGTCAAAGTTGTAATGGGCTGATGAAATGATGACAGATGGTAGAGTAATAAGTATAAAACTGTGTTGGGTTTATAATATCAATAGATAAAATAGATATAACCATAATATGATGAAAAAGGGGAGAGACTAGAGCTATACAGAAGTAAAGTTTCTATATATTATGGGAGTTAGCTTAGTATAAGATTATAATAGATTTTGATACAGAACACATATATATATGGTAAGCCCTAGAGCAACCACTAAGAAAATAACCCCCAAAATTGTGGAAAAAATCATTAGTGAAATTAAAAATACTACATTAGAAAATATTCACTCAATTCATAACAGTAAAGGAAGAGAAAAGAAAGAAAAATGGCATGAGACATAGAAAGCCAAATGTAATGTATATGCAAATATATAATATTAATGTATTAATCCAATCAAAAGGTAGAGAGTATCAGATTTAAAAACATGATTCAATTCTTTTTTGTCTATAGGAGACACACCTTAGATCCAAAGACACAAATATATTGAAAGCTAAAGGAAGGAAAAAAATATGCCAATAACCACCCACCACAGGAAAGCTGGAGTGGCTACACTAATATCAGACAAAATCAACTTTCAAACAAAATATTACTAGAGATAGAGATAATGATAAAAGGGTCAATCCATCAGGAAGACATAACAATTATAAACATGAATGATACCAGCACCAAAACACAAAGTAACAACTAGTAGAAATAGAAATCAATAACACCAATAGTTAGAGATTCAATACCCCATTTCCAATAATTCTATCCAATAATGGATAGAAAACTAAACATGTTAACAGTGAAATAGAAGTCTTGAGTAATACTGCAAACCAACTCCACCTAACAGAGAACATTTCATCCAGCAGAGTCTGTATTCTTAAATTCACATGAAACATTATTCAACATAAACCATATGTTAAACCATAAAATTTCGATAAATTTAATAGAATAGAAACAATACAAAGTATATTCTGTGATCACAATCATGGAATTAAATTAAAAATGAAATGGTAGAATTTGAGAAGCTCATACATTTGAGAGAATTAAATAACACACTAGTAACCAGTCAAATGAGAAGCCAAATGAGTTCTCAAAAGGAAATTAGAATATTCTTTGAGATAAATGAAAACAAAGACACAATGTAATAAAACCTAAGGGACAAATTAAAAAATAAAAATTAAAAAAACCTTAAGGGATGCGCTTGGGGAAATTTATAGGTGTAAATGCCATATTATAAAGGAAACAAAACTCAAAACCTTACCTTCCATTTAAGTCACTGGAAAAAGTACAGCAAACTAAAACTAAAGCAAGCAGAAGTAAATAATAAGGGTTGGAGTGGAAATTGATGAACTAAAGATAGAAAAACAGTAAAGAAAAATCAATGATACAAAAACTGCCTTATTGAAAAGATCAGCAAAATTTGCAAATCTTTACCTAGTTTGACCAAGAAAAAAGAAAGAGAACTCAAATTATTAGGATCACTTATGAAAGAGAAGATTATTACCAAGCTTACAGAAATAAAAGAATTACAAAAGACTATTTTGAACAACTGTGACAAAAAAACAGATAACTATGGACAAATTCTTAAAATGACACAAACAATTGAAACTGACTCAAGCCAAATAGGGCAATCTGAATAGACCTCTCACAATGAAAAAGTAAATAAGGTATCAAAAAACTGCCCAGAAAGAATAGCCCAGGCACAGGTGGCTTCACTGCTGAATTCTACAGAGCAAAGAGTTAACATGGGTTATTAAAAAAGAAATAGAAGCCAGTATTGCAATGCCAAAACCATTCAAAGTCATCACAAAGAAATGAAGCTACAGACCAATGTATCTTATGAATATGGATGGTAAAATCCTCAACAAAATACTAATGAGCCAAATCCAGCAGCACAGGAAGAGAATTAATACAGCACCATCAAGTGCTATTTATCCCAGGGACATAAGGTTCATTGAACATCTGAAAATCAACTAATATAATACATCATATCAATAGAATAAAAAAGAAAATTCACACAATCATCTCTATAGATACAGAAAAAGCATTTGAGTAAATTTGACATCATTTCATTATAAAAATGGTCAAAAAACTAGAAATGGAAGATAACTTCCTTAACCTGATAAGGGGCACTTATGAAAAACTGACAGCTAACTTAATTCTTACTGGAAAAAGACTGAATGCTTCTCCCATAAGATCAGGAATAAGACAAAGTTGTCCATTTAAACCATTTCTAGTCAACATTGAGCCATTGCAATTAGACAAGAAAAAGAAAGAAAAGGAGTCTAGTCTGGAAAGGAAAAGGTAAAACTATCCCTTTTCACAGATGACATGATCTCATATACAGAAGATCCAAAGGAATACATTAAAAAACTATTAAAACAAAAGTTCAGCAAGACTGGAGGGTACAAGATCAATATTTTGAAAATATACTTCTATACACTCTCATTGAATAATCAAAGAATAGATTAAGGAAGCAATACAATTCACAAAAACAATGAAAAGAGTAAGATTCTAAGAAAGAAATTTTATCAAAAGTTCAGAACTACCAGGTGCACACCTGTAATCTCAGTGACTGCTGATTTCAAATTATTACAAAACAATAGTATCAGCTGTGGTACTGGCACAAGGATAAATGTAGAGATCAATGTAAAAAATTGAGAGTCCAGATATAGACCCATCTATCTATGATCAGCTGATTTTCAGTAAAGGTGCCAAGTCCATTCAATGGGGAAAGGAACAATTTTTTCAACAAACAGTGCTGGGAAAACTGGAAAGTCACATGCAGAAGAATAACATCAGACCTTTATCTTGCATTATATAAAAAGCTAACTTAAACTAGAAGTGGTGGAACAGATGTGTAATCCCAGCAACTTGGAAGGCTGAGGCAGGAGGATTGCAAGTTTCAGGTCAGCATGAACAACTGAATGAGACTCTTCTCAAAATTAAAAAAAAAAATTAAAAGGCTTGGGATATAGCTCAGTGGTAGTATGTCCGTGAGTTCAATCCCCAGTCGAGAAAAGCAATAAACAAACAAAACAGACCTGTATAAAAGAGCAAAATTATTTTAAAAAATGAGAATAAATAGGAAAAACATAGGAGTAAATCTTTATGACCTTGAACTTGGCAAAGCATATGACACCCAAAACCTAAGCAACAAATTTTTTAAAAATAGGTAAATTGAACTTCATCAAAATTTAAAACTATGTCCTTCAAAGCATACCATCAAAAATATGAAAACATCACCCACAGAATTGGAAAAAAGACTTGCAAATCACTTGTCTAAAAGGGACTTGCATCTAGAATATAATTTTTAAAATTCTAGTAACTCAATCATTAAAAGACTAACTGTCCCTTTTCTCAATATGGACAAAGGATCTGAATAGACATTTCCCCAAATAATATATAAAAATGGCCAATAAGCATATGAAAAGATACAAATTAAAACCATATGAGATACTTTTCACATTCACTAAGATGACAAAACTAAGAAGTCAGATAGTAACAAGTGTTGACAAGGATATAGACAAAATGCAACCCACATGTACTGTTGACAGGAATGGAAAATGGTGGAGCCACTTTCAGGATCTCAAATGACTAAACACTGAGTTGCCTTATGTTCTAGAAATTCCACTTCTAGTATATACACAAGTGAAATTAAAACACATGTTCACTCAGAATCTTGTACATGAATATCTACAGCAGCATTATTCATAATAGCCAAAAAGTAGAAAAAACTTAAACATCCATCCACAGGTGAGATGGATAAAAAAGTGGTACATTCATATGGCTTTTGGAATACTATTAAGCTCCAACAGCAGTGAGGGACTGTTCTATGGTACAGCATTGATGAAATAAAAAAAAATTGTAAGCGAATAAACTCAATCATCGAAGACTACCTAACAATATATGACTCCATTCTTAGGAAGGTCCAGGACAGGGAAATCTATAGGGACAGAAAATAGGTCGGTGGTTGCTTAGGGACGAGTGGTGAGAGGAGGAGGGTAGAAGGACTAGCTAGAAGGTTGAGGGTTTTAAATTTTGTTTTTAGGGACTGAAAATGTTGTCAAATCAATGTGGGGAATGTTGCATATACCTTTGAAAACACTAAAAACTATTGTGTACTTTTTAAATAGATGAGTTAGACAGTATGTGAATTGTATCTCAATATGGTTGTTAATATATAATTAAGGTTGGATGCAAGAGAAATTGGGAGTTCAATGGCAAAAGATAAACAATCAAATTTAAAATAATGGGTAAAGAATCTGGCTGAGCATGGTGGCTCACACCTGTAATCCCAGTGGCCGGCGGGTGGAGACAGGAGAATTGTAAGTTCAAGGCCAGCCTCAGCAATTTAGTGAGGCCCTAAGCAACTTAGTGAGACCCTGTCTCAAAATAAATAAATAAGTAAGTAAGTAAATAAATAAATAAATAAATAACTAGCTAGCTATGGATGTGGCTGAGTGGTAAATTGCCCTTGGAAAAAAGAATCTGATTAATTTCCCAAAGAAGACATACAAATGGCCACCAAGCACGTGAAAGATGCTTGACATCATTAGTCCAAGGGAAATGCAAATCAAAAGTATAGTGAGATACCATTTGATCCGCCTTAGGATGGTTGTAATAAAATTTTTTAAAAATCAAAACATAATGTGGGTGAAGATATGGAAAAACTGGAACTCTTAGGCATTGCTATTGAGAATACAAAATAGGACTGCCACTGTGAAGGGCTTGACGTTGAACAGAATTACCGTGTGACCCAACAGTTTCACTGAGTGGAATGTTCCCCAAACAACTGAAAACTGGTGTTCAGGAGTAATTTTATATAAATATTCACAGAAGCACTATTCACAACAGCCAAATGTGGAAACAGCTCATGTTAATCAATAAAGGAATGGATAAAAAAAAAGTATCTATACAGTCGAGTTTTTTGAGCGATCCAAAGGAATGAAGTACTGATCCATGCTACAACATGGATGAGCATCGAAAACATGCTAGGTGACAGAAGTCAGACACAAAAGATGACATATTGTCCACCTACATGACATGTCCAGTACAGGAATTCTGTAAACAGAAAGCAGATTGGTGGTCGTAGAGGACTGGGTGGGCAGATGAGGGGCAATTCTTCCTGGGTTTGGGGTTCTTTTTTGTTGTAATGAAAATATTTTGGATAAATATGATAGACGTGGTGATTGTACAACATTCTGAATTGTACTAAAGGCCACCGAATTGCACACTTCAAAAGTACTTTCAGGCATCCAATGTTGCTTTCAGTCAATTTTCATGGTTACCTTTTTTTCGGAAACTTGTCCATTTTGTCTGTTTTTAAAGTCATACCTCTGAGGATAGCATCTCTCTGTCCTTGGTGTTCTGCATTTCCATGCTGCTTTGGGCAGATGTGTTTTATCCTCTGTGTAATTTATGATTCCTGAACTCAAGGGTTCATCTTTCAACATTTCTAGAAAAGTGCAGGCATTGCCTTTTTTTAATATTGTCTCTCTTCATTTTCTCTCATCCTGGAACAACTGCTTTCTAATGTAAGGTAGTCATTGAATTTTCAATTTTCTAACTATAATATTTATTTCTGAAGCTACTTCTCTCTCCCTGTGAAGCTCCCCAAGTTTGTCTCACAATGCTTTTCTGTTTTTTAATTGAATTTTCATTTTGTGGCTGCAATAATCCTAAAATCATTGTTTTATAATCTGCGTCAGATTATTGTACTGGCTGAAGTTCTGGGCCAGCAACCTGCTCTTTGTCGTGTCTCTGGCTCTTGCTTGTGGAGATTGCTTTCTTGTGTGTCTGCAGTGTTGCTGGGCATGAGTCATCTCCAGGGGGACTTATCTGTGGCTGTAAGCCTTGCCTGACCAGTGTGATTTTTTATTTACTATGTCCCATGAGTATTATCAGTCTGGGATCAAATTTTCTGTTCATGTCTATATTCACTGCCCAGTTGTGCCAGGACAGTAGGGCAGGTTGCAGACAAGTCAAAGAAATTGCCCAGAGACAGCATAGGAGACGTATGGTTTTACTGGGAAACTTACAAGAGATCAGGGACTGCTCCAGAAGAGTCAGTGGTGACAGGCTGACATTGCACCCTAGTCTCCACAGAGTTTTTCCAGCAGAGCCTCTTCTTCCTCGTGTTTTGTCCAGTGGTGGCAGGCTGAATGAGTGACAAGTACCCTTTCCACAGTGCCCTTGGTTCTGCACCTGTGCCCACTGAGAGAGGCAGAAGCAGTGACATCATTAGCATTAGCTTGGCTTTGTTCGCTTGTATAACCAGCATCCCAAGGAGCAACCGTCCTGGCATTCAGGCGAGAAAGTAGCGTTTGATGGACACCCTAACTTGCCCTAGTTCCCAGTGTGCATAAGAGAAAACCATTGGCCTTCAAGATAATACCTACCTGGACTTTTCAGCTCAAACTTGCTCTCACTGTTCTAACTTGGCTAGGGTTTTGAGAACAGAAAGGGACATTCAGGGAAATAGTGTTCTACTGTCTCTTTGCTTTAGGGGTGATACCATGCCTTGACTTGCACCTTTCTGGATCATGTGGTGATGTAAACTGAGCCCCCAAACCCTATAATCTTATCATTATGAGTTCCCAGAGAGTGTGTGGGGGATGAGGGACGGGGGCTGTAAAGTCCTTCACTAAGAATCCAGGCCAGAGAAACTTCTTTGTACCAAGAGGTCGATTCTACTCCAGCCAACCGTTTTTCTGAGGACTGTGGCCGTGTGCAAGGTCCCCAGCTCTGACACTCCTTATCTTCTTATCTGTACCTTGGTGTTAAACTCAGACTTCTGGATTTCAGGAACAGCACTTACAGTGGCTCCAGTTTTGGTTTCTTTTTCACTTGGAACTTTACTAAGAGCTCAGCTTTGTTAAAAGGATTTTTGTAATATAAATTTCCTTTTTAGAAGGTCTTTGTGGTAGTCCCATTTGTAACATTTCTGAAACTATTACATTCTCCAATTGGTCTTACTGAATTTAAGAGCTTAAAATAGTGCCTGGCATAAAAGTTGGCTACTACCATTTTCGTTGCTAGGTATTATTGTGACTATTTTATTATGGAGTTATCTATAGTTCTCATACTTCAACAGCAGATTCTCGTGTCTTCGGGTACACTAAACACCATCCGCAAATAATGAAAGGACTGTTTCTTTCTTTCCATTATCTGGACGTCTTGTTCTCTTCTTACTGTGCACCTGGCTCTTCTAGCCCATCCTTAGCCAGGCACGGTGATGGGTACCCCAACCTGTGCCGTGCTTCTAATTTGAATGAAAAACTCTTTGATGCACATTTGCTCTAACTTTCTGGTTGACACTTTTTAATGAGTTAAGACATTTTTTTCCTGTAAAACATTTTTATTAAGAATGAATGCTGAGTTTTTTCAATTGCATTTTCTGCATTTACTGACATGATAATACCTCCTTTGCTGAATTTCTGAATTGGATTAATACAGATTTTTGTTCATTCCTGAGATGTTCCCGATCCTGGGACCAGTTGGGAGAATCCCTGTCTGGTCATGGTGTATTTTGCTTTTAGTATAACATTGGCTAATATTTTATTAGATTTTCAACCTCTTGGTTCATAAGGAATTTGCTCTATAGTTTATTCCTTTTTTCTTTTTCTGATGCCAAGGATTGTGCTTAACCACTGAGCCACATCCCATCCCTTTTTCCTACTTTATTTAGAGATAGGGTCTAGCTGAGTTGCTTAGGGCCTTGCTAAATTGCTGAGGCTGACTTTGAACTTGTGATCCTCCTGCCTCAGCAGGCGTGTCGCCACCACATCCTTCTTTCTCTTATTTTTTGATGGTCTGTGTATCAGTGTGTGAAGGTTATTCTAGTCTTGGGACGTGAACTGGAAAAATTTCAACCCTTTTATGTTCTGAAAAGAGTTCATATAACAGGGATTATATGAATATTTCATAGAACTGGTGTAAAACTGGACGTTGTACCTTTTGGGGAGAATGTTTCAGCTTTTTCCCCATACTCGATCAGCAGGCGTGTCGCCACCACATCCTTCTTTCTCTTATTTTTTGATGGTCTGTGTATCAGTGTGTGAAGGTTATTCTAGTCTTGGGACGTGAACTGGAAAAATTTCAACCCTTTTATGTTCTGAAAAGAGTTCATATAACAGGGATTATATGAATATTTCATAGAACTGGTGTAAAACTGGACGTTGTACCTTTTGGGGAGAATGTTTCAGCTTTTTCCCCATACTCGAT
>JAJEJO010001883.1:145610-187457 GCA_020662805.1 Glaucomys volans
TTTTTTTTTTTTTTTTTTTTTTTTGGTACTGGGGTTTGAACTCAGGGGCACTCGACCACTGAGCCACATCCCCAGCCCTATTTTATATTTTATTTAAAGACAGGGTCTCACTGAGTTGCTAAGTGCCTCGCTTTTGCTGAGGCTGGGTTTGAACTTGTGATCCTCCTGCCTCAGCCTCCAGAGCCTCTGGGGTTATAGGTGTGCACCACCGCGCCCAGCAATAAATTGTTTTTTGAGAGTCAATTATGTTATTCTGTCCATGCCTTACTGTTTCTCTTTTAATTTTACAAAATTTTGTACTTTTCTAAGAATTCTGTTCTTGGTCCTTCCCAGTCTTCTGTTCTCCCAGGGTGTGCTAGGATGTATCCTCCCCTGAGTGCGTTCATTCTATTCCAGATCCTTTTGCTTCCTCCATCCACTCTTTCCCTTGACTCTAAGTACCCGCCCCTGGTTGAACTGGCAATTCCTTTTGTGGTGTTGGTTTCCTTATGTCGGGTAATCCTTAGCTGTGTTTGTGAGACAGAACAGGGAGGACCCTGATTCCCCCCACCGAAGTTTCCCTGGAATGTCAGTTGCTTTCAAAGAATTGTTTCCACCTCTGATGGGGTTTGGGAGCTGCTGACTCCTCCCCCACGCTTTCCCTCAACACCCCACAGGCACTATAGGCCTGATCTTGATGGATGTTTGACTTCCTGGGGCAGCAGGTAGTGAGCATTTTTGTCATTCTTTGCAAACTTTTGGGTTAAACACTTATCAGTGCATAGGAAAGACTGCAGTAAGATAAGGCCTCCAAAGAATGTGATAAGGAAGGAAAAGGAGATGGGAAGCGGCCACTTCCCTTATCTTCAATCTTTAGGTGAGGATTTTAACAGACCTTGATTGTAAAAGTAAAGGAATGTGCTCACAAATGCCCGAAAAAATCCACCTGCTGCAGAACTCAACAAGCCAGTACTGATCACGGATCCCTGGTGTGGAGAGCAAAGAACTGACAAAGCATATGCAGAAATCCTGACCTCGCAGCAGCAGCTGAGGCTGAGCCTGCTCAGGCCCGCCCTTTTGGTCTGTAGGCTTTGCTCCTCCCGTCCTCAGAGAATAGTTCAGGCACTGTAACCCATGCTTTATTTTCCTTGTGCTCAGCTCCAATAACACGTCCTCCAGATGATATTGCTTGCCTCTTTGTATTTTTACCTCGAATTGAGTGGAAGAACCCTCTGATGATCTGGTAGAACTAAGAACAGGTAACATTGAAAAGAGCTGTACTTTTGCCTTTTCATGATTTCCACCCTTAATTGAACAAGAGAACCCCACTCTGACGATAACATTTGCATTGGTGTATTTGAGGCCCCCTGTTTGCCTGTCTCTCATGCTCCTGATGATTCTAACCTGCCCCTGCTATGTGCTGAGCTGGGCAGGACTTCTGGGAAGGGTGTCCAGAAACTCTCACTTATGTGGACTTCCACTTGACCTCAATGCTTCCAATTCCCAGGGCACCACAAAGCCTCATTGTCCACCTACTCTCACTAACGGTAGAGGCAGAGGTGTCAGGGGTCTCTATTTGGCAAGAAGGCAGGTGAAGTAGGACCCAATCCTTGGCTGATCCTAATGCAACCACTTCCCTTGCTCCCCAGCACACTTCTGGCTGCTCCCATCTTAGCAGCTGCTACCTCCTCCATCTGGGGTATGTTTTCCTTCTTATTCCACCATGTCATAATTTCTGATTCACAGTTTATATACATACATTTGTACACACTATATATGTGTTTATGCATAGTATAAATTATATGCAAAATTTACATACATGTATGGTTGTATACATAAACGTGTGTGTGTATATATATGGTTCAAGCATTTATGAGGATTTGTATGTGATTTTTATGTGTATTTATTTTTTCCGTTGTCTTGAAATTTTGTCTAGAATTAGGCATCACATATTTATCCTCAGTCTTGATCTGATCTTCATTTACTGATGCCGCTTTAACTTCCTTTGCCTCAATTTATTAGCTTTTTTTTTTTTTTTTGCATAGACCAAAATTTATTTTAGGAGAGTAGATACATATTTGTTATGGTTTGGATGTGAGGTGTCCCCCAAAAGCTAACATGTGAGACAATGCAGAAAGCTTCATAGGAGAAATGATTGGGTTGTAAGAGTCTTAACCCAATCAGTGAATTAATCCCCAATGGGATTAATTGAAGTGGTAAGATGTGCCTGGATTAACTGAAGTGGTAGAGTATGGCAGGAGATTGGAATTGGGGCGTGGCTTTGGGGTATATATTTTGTATCTGGAGAGTGGAGTCCCTCTCTGCTTCCTGATGATGCGAACTGCTTCCCTCTGCCACACATTCTGCTGTGATGTGCAGCCTCACCTAGAGCCCTGAGGAATGGAGATGGCCTTCTATGGACTAAGACCTCTGAAACCGTGAGCCCTCAAATAAACCTTTCTTCCTCTATAATTATGCTGGTCAGATCATTTAATCACAGCTGTGAGAAAGCTGACTAAAACAACATTCAAGGGAGAATGCTTGCTGTCTCAAGAGCAAGAACTTAATAGAAACATCAGGTTTGTAGACATTGTAGGACTTAATAAAAAAATTAGATATTAAGAAAACAATGAAGCCGAGCGTGGTGGAGCACGCCTGTAATCCAAGCAACTCGGGAGGCTGAGTCAGGAGGATCACGAGTTCAAAGCCAGCCTCAGCAACTTAGCGAGGCCCTAAGCAACTCAGTGAGACCCTGTCTCTAAATAAAATACAAAATAGGGCTGGGGATGTGGCTCAGTGGCTGTGTGTCCCTGAGTTCAATCCCCAGTACCAAAAAAAAAAGAGAAAGAGTGAGAAGTAGCCAATTTATTAGCATTTAATTCATGCAAATAATGTTAGAACATTTTTTAAAAATTCTAATCTTTACTGCCCCAATGACAAAAGTTTCTTTCAAAAGTTGAATTTCAGTCACTGACTTCTGCTGTTAAATGTTTGGGAACATCATTCATGCCAAGGAGGAAGGGGAGGTAACCCCACCAAACAAGTCAATACTACGGGTATGTTTTATACCCCCCATTGACTCAAGTGTCAAAAGTGAATGTAAATGGAATAACTATTTGGAGATGAATACACTAATTTTTTAGTCTACTGGATACATATTTATCCTCAAATTAAAGGTTGGGTTATAATTTTGAAATTATTTTAGCTGGATAATAAAAATTAAATTTTGTTGAGCAAATGACCTGAAATTAATATGGAAAACATTTTTTCACTAAAAATAATTGTGTACTTGGGAGGCTGAGGCAGGAGCATCACTTGAGCCCAGGAGTTCCAAGCCGGCCTGAGCAACATACGGAGACTGTGTTTTAAAAACAAACAAAAAAATTATGCACGAGGGAAATGGCAGAATTTTGTCCATCCTATGAGAAATTCCTCAGAGTCCTTTGACCCTTGCAGCTGCATGGCCTTTCTAGTTCTATGACCACCTGCCCTGAACATGTTCAGTGGCGCAGAGGTGTAACGTGTGTATTTTCCTCTGATGTGCATCATAGATTTCGCATCTCAAGGTCTTTGGTCTGCCCGTTCCCCTTCCCTGTACTGGGGATTTCAGATTTGAAATAAGGCAGGAATCAGTTTGAACTGAGATTCTTGTTTTGGTAGTTTCTGAATCTAAAACAGAAAAACTCCCACTAATGTTTCTCATTTGCATCATCACTCTCAAGAATCTCTAGGTGGTTAGAATTTCTGGTGGCGGCATCTCAAATTTGTACCTCCATTTCAACATTGTGTGATTTTGAATATTGGCCACTATGATCAGTCACTTTTTTTTCTTCACAATGAATTTGGTGCCCTCTGCCTTGAAAGTATTGCAAAGTAATAAAAATTCACGACGTCTGCAAACTTAAGTTTTGCTTTTCAGGACAATTATGGTAGCACTGATTTCCCTCCTTGCTTAAGATTTTAGCCCCAGCACTGAGTGCAAAGGAAAGACAGTGGGAGAGGAATGCGGTCCTTATTCTTTAGTACGCTGGACTTCACCTGTGCGAAACTCATTTGGACGACAGTGATAAATTCAGGAAAACTAAGCATTTGACGATTCTGCCTGCAAAAGAAGAAGTGGGGGGAGGGGGAGGAAGGAAGGAAGCAAAAAAGTCGGCTCTTTGCAACCCTGGCTGTTCATTTTGGTATTCCTGGGGAGGCGAACAGCTATGGGGCATGCTCTTGTTTGGATACAAACATCCTGAGGTGTGAATAAGCAGCTAAAGACAGAAAGGAGACAGTCCTGAAAGGAAAAGAGGCAGGTCAGGTTTCCGTGGCTCCCAGGAGTTTCAGGGCTGATCTCCTGAAGTTTTGCTTTCAATTTTAAGTACCCTGTCTTTCCTTCCTTTACCACTTCCAGGTTTCACAATTCTGCTTTATCTCCTTTTGTTTTTTAGTTAGAGTTAGTGATAAGAAGTAGTCAAAGAAAACAAAACGCTGTTTTTATACCTGTGAAACCCGGAATTTGCAAAGGGGAGATCCCATCGAGGATCCTCCGGCCGCTCCTTGCGCTGGGAGATCCCGAAGCAGCCCGGGAAGTTTGGGGGCTGCGAACTCCTGGTCCTGCTCCTCCCTGGGTAACGCAGTCGGTGCGTGCGACGTCCCGCCTGCTGGGAGCCGCTGCGGGGACGCTGGCAACTGTGGGACAGTAGGTTTTATTGTTAGGATATTAGACTGTGACATTTCACACCGTGCAAAGTGAGTGCATGACAAAAGAGGCAAAGGAGAGCAAAATGTAAATGCTTGTTCTGATTTTACTAAGAGGGCAAAGGAGCGGCTTTTTTTTTTTTTTCCCATTAGTCCTGCGTTACAATCCCATTTTAGAATATTGTAATTTGCATTAAAAGGGAGGCAACTCCCTCCTGCATTTGATAACTGCAGTTTGGAATCTGAAACGTGAAGGGGAGGTGGTAGGTTCTTTACCCTTCCGGGGGCTCTTCGGGCCTCCCCCTACTCTCCATTCCCATCGCCCACCCCCAGTTGCCCCCATCCTTCCCGCCAACAGTTTCTTCTCTCAAAGATTTCAGTCCCTCTCCAGTCCCGATTCTGAGTAAATTCTTATTAATTTACTTCTCAAGTCCGCCTTCAGGTTCATGCACTCTCAGGTAGAATTAAATGATGATATTTCAACATGTATCTTTTGCCCAAGTTCAGCAGGTATCAAAATTTTAAGCAATATTTACTTAAGATCTTTTTCCTTAAAAGAAATAAACATGATAAAAAGAATTAATTAACTAATTAATTAACTAATTAATTAATTCTTTTTATACACTTCTTCCCAGAATTACTCTCTGGAGAGAGGTAACTAATCTTATAAAGTTGACATATTAATCCCAGGCATATTTTCATTGACTATCTATGCACACATCCCTGCACGATATGCACGCATCCCTACACTAAGTATAATGTTGTTTATGACTTTTTTAAATAAATAGAATAGTGTTTTATGGTGTGCTTTTTTTTTAATTTGCTTTTTTACCTCACTACGCTCTTGAGATTTATTTGATTTTGATGATGTGTAGCTCTTATTTTGTTCATTTTAACTGCTCTATAGTATTCCACTGAACTTCTTGTGTTTACCCTTGTTTGCTATTACCAGGAATGATTCGTTGACATGTTACACCTCAGGTGCTCTTGCCAGGGCTTCCTGAGAATCAACATCCAGATGTGGGGCAGTCTTTGATTTCTCTGGGAATTTAGAAGTTGCTGTCTACCATCAGGTTGATTCACTTCCCCAGCAGCAGTTTGTAAGAGCTGTTCCCTTGACAACAATTGATATTACTAGATTTTAGAAATGCACATTTTTTAAAAAAAAACATTTTAAATGGGTGGATAGTGAAATTGTTTCTCTTTGATTTCTATTTTTCTAATGACAAATGAATTTGAACATCTTTTCCTTGGCCCAAAAGATCATTCCTGGTTCTTTTCTGAATTGCCTGTTTGTCTATTACCCTTCTTCTTCTTCTTCTTCTTTTTTTTTTAACTGATTTTAGAACTGATGTACCTATTTTAGGTAGCATTCTTTGCTTGTGTTTGCTCATTCATTGACTATGCACATATCCCTACACTAAGTATAATATCGTTTAGTGAATTTTTAAAATAAATAGGTCAATGTTGGGGACTGAACCCAGGGGACTTAACCACTGAGCCACATTCCCAGCCCTTTTTACAAAATATTTTGTTCAGACACAGAGTCTTATTAAGTTGCTGAGGCTGTCTTTGAACTTAGGATCCTCCTGCCTCAGCCTTCTGAACCACTGGGATTACAAGTATGCGCCACCATGCCTAGCATCAAATTGGATTTAAATTACAGTTGTAAGTAATTTGTAGATTATGTCAATGAGAATTGCTGTATTTATCATATGCATAATCAAACATGCTATACTCCCCATTTATATAGGTCTTTTATCCCCTATAAAGTTTTATACTTTTTGCAATAAAAGTTTACACTCATTTTTGTCCTATTTATCCAAAGATCTCTATCAATTTTATTGCTTCTGTGAGTAATCCTTTGTGTGTGGGGGGGGGGGTACTGGGAATTGAACCCAGGTCCTTGAACACCATAAGCCCTCTACCACGGAGCTATATCCCCAACCCTTTCGATTTTTTATGTTTTGAGATAGGGTTCATTAAGGTACCCAGGCTGGCCTTGAATTCACAATCTTCCTGCCTCCGTCTTCCAAGTACTGGGATTACAAGGTGTGCACCACTGCACCTGGCTCTTATTATTTTTAATGTGGGACAATGTGGATTTCCTCACAAGAGTGTAGTCTGTCAAAGCCATTGTGATGAGCAAGGGCTACCCCACCTGGAGACCTCTGCCAGGGGTCAACCAAGGCAGGAAGGTAGAGACACCCAGCTCATAGGGGTCCTGGGGAGGTTTCAGTTGGAGGGATGAGGAGAAGCCCTGGTGTGGGGCTTGGAGTCCCCTGGTAGGTAACCTGGGGCAAATCCCTTTTGCTCTTGGGGCCCCATGCTGCTCCAAAAGCACAGATTCTATGTCATGGGTTTCAGCACTAGTTCTCTTGCTGGACTTGCTGCTCTTCAGGACTTCTGGAAAGTTGTTCATTTCCTTTCCCAAATGGGAGGAGCTGCCCTGTCTTCTCTGGGTATGAAGTGGCAAACTCAGGCATCAGCAAGTAAGTGGATTATGCTAATCATCAATTACCCATTGATAAACTGAGAGTGAGGGAGGGGAAGGGGGAAATTCCTACTGTTGATACTTAGTGTGGGTATTAGAGATGATCTAGCAGGACAGGGCAAATGGGTCACGATATTTTGAGAAAGACGGCTAGAGAGAGGGCCCAGCCCTACCAGACACTTAAAGAGATCACAAAGGTATGACAAGAATGATAATAATAAAGTGTTATTGGTCCAAGAAAAAGACAAATACAGTCAATCCTCAAAATCTGTGTGTTGGTCAGCTTTCCATTACTGTAACATAATATAGGAGATAATCAGTCTATAAAGAGAAAAGGTTTATTGTGGCTCACAATTTTGGAGGTTTCAGTTCAAGCTCAGTTGTCCCCATTGCCTTTGGGCCTGTGGTGAGGCAGCACATCATGACAGGAACACAGGGCAAAGGAAGGCCATGCACTTCATGGTGAAGGAAGGATGAGGAAGAGACTGATGTCCCACAACTCCCTTTAAAGGCACATCCAATGACCTAAGACCTCCTGCTATGCTCCAACTCTAAAAGATTCTACCACCTTGCAATAGTACCAGGAGTAGGACCAAGACTTTCACACATGGGCCTGTGGGAGACCCTCCAGATCCAAACTATAGCACATGGGCTCCCCATCTGTGGATTCAACCAGTCTCAGGTAAAAAATATTCAGGGAATGCTGAAAGAAATCAGAAAAACAATTCCATTCACAATAGAGTTTTAAAAATGCCTAGGAATAAATCTAATCAAGGAGGTGAAATACCTCTATGATAAAAATTATAGAACACTGAAGAAATTGAAGAGGACACTAGAAGGAGGAAAGTAAATGTTCATGAATGGACAGAATCAATATTGTTGAAATGGTTATATTATCAAAAGCAATCTACAGATTCAATGCAACCCTCCCCAAACACCAATGACTTCCTTCACAAAACAATAAAAAACAATTCTAAAATTCACATGAAAGCAAACATGATTCCAAATAGCTAAGACAATCCTGAGCAAAAAGATTAATGCTAGAGGCATCACAATATCTGATTCCAAAATATACTACAGAGTCATAACAAAACCAACATGGTACTGGCATAAAAGCAGACACATAGAGGCTGATGGAATAGAACAGAGGAAAGAAACAAGCCCACGTGGCTACCGCCCTCTGATTAGTTGCCAGAAACCTCCATTAAAGAAAACCTACCCTCTTTAACTAGAAAAACTGGATTTTTATATGTACAGAAGTTTGAAACTAGATTCCTATCTCTCAACCTGTACATAAATCAACTGAAAATGGATCAAAAATCTTAATTTAAGATCTGACAGTTTGAAACTGCTAGAAGGAAACAGGGGGAAACATTTCAAGACACAGGTATACGCAACTACTTCCTGAATAGGATTCTTGTAACTCAGGAAATAATAGCAAAAATTGACAAATGGAACAATACCAAGTTAAAAATTTCTGCACAGCAAAGGAAACAACACACTGATGAGACAGCCTAGAGAATGGGATAAAATATTTGTTAGCAACTCTTTCCACAGTGGATTACTATCCAGAATACATAAAGAACTCAAAAACTTAACCCCCCCAAAAAACAACCCAATTATTGGGCAAATGAACTGAACAGACACTTCTCAAAAGAATACAAATGGTCAATAATTATATGAAAAAATGTTCAATCACAAGGAAATGCAAATCAAAACTACATTGAGATTCCTTCTCATCAAGAATATAAAAAAACAAGGGCTGGGGATGGAGCTCAGTGGCAGAGCACTGGCCTAGCATGCACTAGGACCTGTGTTCAGTTACCAGTAACTAACACACACACAAACACACACACACGAAAACAAACAATAAAATACAAAACATAATACATACTGACGATGATGGGAAAGGAACTGTTGATGGGAATGTAAATTAGTAAAATCACTATTGAAATTGGTATGGAAGACACTTAAAAACTAAAAATAGAACCACCCTATGATTCAGCTGAACTCTCCTGGATATATACTTAAAGAAATAAAGACAGCATACCATAGAGATACACATTTATCATGGCACAATTCACAATAGCCAAGTCATGGGATCAGCCCAGGTTTCCATTGGGAGATGGAATAAAGAAATGTAGGACATATACACAATGGAGAACACTCAGTCCATAAATAAGAATGAAATCATGTTATCTGTAGGAGGATGGATGGAACTGTTAAATTAAATAAGCCAGACTCAGAAAGACAAATATTGCTTGCTTTCCCTCTTATGTTGAATCTAGGGTATTTCAGTCAGCTTTTTTGCTGTTATGACTTAAAAACCCAATCAGAACAATAGAAGAGGAAGAAAAGTTTGAGAGCTCATGATTTCAGGGGTCTTGTCTATAGGCAGCTGGCTCCATTCCTCAGGGCTCAAGGTGAGGTTGAACATATGGCAGAAGAGTGTAGTGGAGGCAAGCAGCTCAGATGATGATCAGGCAGCGGATAGAGAGAGATTTCACTCACCAGATACAAAATTATACCCAAAGGTCATGCCCCCAGGGACCCACCTCCTCCAGTCACACCCTAGTTACCAGTTAATCCCCAATTAGGGGATTAATTCACTGATTGGATTAAAGATTTCATAATCCAATCACTTCTTCTGTAAACCTTCTTGCATTGTTTCACACATGAGCTCTTGGGGGACATGTCACATAAAAAAACATAACATAGGGGGGAAAAAGGACATGAAAGTAGCAGGGAGACTATCAAAGATGGGGCAGGAGAGGGTACGGAAGGGTAATGGGGAATGGATATGATCAAGGTATGTCATACGCATGTACAAATATGCCACAATGAAACCCATTATTCTGTAGAAGTACAAGGTACTAATAAAATTTGGGGGGAGGAATTTCATCTGTATTGAACATGTTCAGACTTTATTTTTCTTGTCATTATTTCCAAAACATACAGTATAATGACCATTCACTCAGCATTTGTATTGTGTTAGACATTAGATGTTATCTGAAGATAATTTACATAGGTTATATGCAAATGTTATACCATTTTATATATAGACTTGAGCATCTATAGATTTCAGTATCCATGGGGGGTTTCCTGAAACTAAATCCTCATGGATACCAAGGGATGACCATATATCAATGAACCAAAATGAACTCTAGTAGCAGCCCATTCAATCAATGGGCCCAGAAAGAGAAGCCTGCATTATTTAATGCAGATATATACTAGATATATCTAGTATACTAGATATATATATCTAAAGCATATATATATATATATCTAAAGCATTGCAGATGATCATGAAAAAAATTTCAAATTAAAGATCTAAATGTAAAAAAAAAAGCCTATGAAGGCATTATAAAAAATGACTAATTTGTATATAAATTAAGCCTAGGAAAGGTATTTAAAAGTAACACACACAAAAGAGAAGACAAAACAGAAGAAAAATGAAGGATATACTTGATTCTGACAGAATTTTAAAGTTTCTGAGCCATGACAGACACTATAAACAAAGATAAAAGACTGGGAGAATAGATCTGCAACATCTACAACACAGGATGCACATCCAAGACATATAAAATCATGTATAGGAAATGATGAGAAAAAACTTTTGTGCCTGTTGATACTTTTTTAATAGAGACCACGTCACTTATTCTGATATGAACAACAGATGAGAGGCAATAATTGAAGAGAACACAAGAAAACTTTTCATCATAAACTGACAGAAAGGGTAAACATCTTCACCACCCAAGCCTTTGGTTACTTTTTTCTTCTGATCTCTGTTCTCTCATTCACATCAGCCTGCTGCTCCCAGAAGGGCTCCGCCTTCAGATTTTATGCTAATTAGGATGCCAGTCCATCAGCTTGCCTTAATAATGTAATGGTGGTCCCTACTTAGCTGAGGAACCTGGATAAGTCTTCTTTGATTTCAGCTTCATCCCAAGGCCCATGAATGTTTTCTTTAAAAAGCTGCAGGCGAATGAGGTAGAAAGGGCAAAGAAATGAGATGGAAACCAGCAGAAGAGCAAAGAGTATGGCACCCACAGCACTGATGGACAGCAGGCCTATGAACGCTGAAAACGCAAAAAGCACTGTGACCCCCACATAGCTGCGGGGAGTACAAGCCTTCAGTTTCTTCTGTAACATGGGCCACAGTGCAAAAATCTGGATGGCAAATGTCACCATGATGAAGGCATGCAGGGACCGAGGAAGACGCGAGGCCAGGCAGACAGAAGCAAAGATGGCCATGTTCAAGGACAGTGTGCTGGACACAATGGCAGCATTGGCCCCATAGTCAAAGAAGATGAGGTGGCCCAACAGCATGAAGACCGACATGGCATAGATGGTGTCAGTGCTAACGGACTCTGTCAGGGTCTTCAGCACCGGTGAAAAACCGTAAGTGAAAGTGATGAAGACCAGGGCGCTCTTCAGGTCGGCCCACCGGGTCCGCCCGCTCTTCTTCCGCCCTTCACCTCCATCGATGAGATCGAACAACAGGTAGCCAACCAATGACGACGTCAGGCCAGTTCCAAAGAGCCAGTGGGGGGCCAGAAGGCCCTCATCCATGTACCACCAGATGACCACGAAGACAGAGACGTTGCACAGCTGCTGTACCACCACGCTGGACTCGAACACCACAGCCCAGTACTGGTACTTCCGGGCGTAGATGTTCTTCCGGAGCTCCTCCAGGAACCGCGGGTCCACGTAGTTGTCAGGGAAGGGCTGCCGCTCATACAAGACCTTCTGCCACCTGGTCTCCGCGGTGTTGATCACGGGCTGCGCAGCCATCATCCAGTCCTTTCCTTGGAACTCAAGTCAGTTCATTCTCCGTCCAAGAAATCCATCTGAAGTCGTGAGGTTCCGGGTCTTTATGAAAACTTGAAGTAAGACTTCTCCGGAACCCTCTGCCACCTTTCCTCGCACTCGCAGGCGGCACTCCAGGCTCGGCCGCAGCAGCCGAGTCCGCCCTCCAAGGCAGGACGCCGCAGCTCGCTTCCAGCCCCTGTTCCTAGCTGCGCGTGCCCAACAGCCGCCGGCTTCCCCTTCCGGGTCGCCGGCTTCCCCTTCCGGGTCGCCGCCTAGAGCTGCAGCGGGCACTTCCGGAAGGCAATGTCTCACAGGGTGCGGAGCACTGGTACGGCCAGCGGCGTGACATGATGAGCACTCTTGGCAGCAACTGGAGCCAGATCGTCTACCAGGGCCGCAAGGGACGTGCCTGTGCCAACCCACTGAGGGGAACAGTGAGAAATGAAGGTGTCCCCAGGAGGGAACGGGTGCTTTCTGTCAAGGGACCTGTCAGCTGGCGCTGCACGTGGAATGGTTATTTTGCTACATTTACTTAAATTGCAAGTCTAGGCTTCTGTTCTTGTCGATATTGACAAAGAAGAATATACCAGATTCCTCCCTTCTTCTCTTCCCTGCCCTTCTCTTCCCCTCCCCATCCCCTTCCCCTTCCTTCCCGCCTGCCCTTTCCCTCTTTCTGAGATGTCAGGAATTGAACTCAGGACCTCATGGCAAGTGTTCACTTTCAAATTGCAGACACCTACTGGGTTTAGGGTTGCAGGTGGTGTGGTGCACAGTACTGAGTGCTGTGCTTATTTATATGCTGAGATGCAGTTTAAAAAGAACATGAAAGACCTTTATTTACACACAAATTTGTGTGTGTGTGTGTGAAACTGTGCATACAGTATGATACTATTTCTGTTATTTATTTGTTTATTTATTTATTTATTTATTTATTTATTTATTTATTTATATGTAGTGCTGAGGTTCGAACCCAGGGCCCACACACATGCCAGGCAAACGCTCCTACCACTGAGCCAAAACCCCAGCACTATTTCTGTTTTTAAAAAGCCTTTTATTAAAAAAATCTGGGCTGGGGATATAGCTCAGTTGGTAGAGGGCCTGCCTTACAAGAAAACGCCCCGGCTTAAAACCCACCCCCCAAAAAAAAAAAAAAAAAAAAAAAAAGGAAATCTGAGCTGCCTTCTTCAAAAATGTCAATGTTATAAAAAATTCCAAAAGGCCATTCTAGATAAGGGGAAACAAAAGACCCAAGGATGAAAGGCATTGGCAGACACCCTCTTTATAGAAAAATTTGACATTTTAATGTGAACTGTGTATTTTTTAAAATTTTTAATTGACGCATAATGTACATATTTATGGGACACGGTGATATTTTCATGTGTGCATACAATGTGCAATAATCAAATCAGGGTAATTAGCATCTCCATCACTGCAAACATTTACAATTTCTTTGTGTTGGGAATATTTAAAATCCTCTTTATTTTAAAATATATAATAAATTCTTGTAAATTATACTAGACCTGATATTTTATTCTGTGAGTTACTGTGAACTTCCTGAATTTAGCAACTGGACTGCATCATGTAAGAGAAAGTCCTTGTTCCTAGGAAGTATACCCTTAGGGAGGTGTTGGGGGCTAAAGGTCATCCATCAGACCAGCAACCACCTCGTAAATGATTTGGTGGTAAATGGTGTTTTTTTTTCCAGAGCGTCTAAGTTTCCACCAGTGGAGACCTCACAGCATCTTCCAGCCCCAAGAAATGCAGATGGCACATAGCCGCCAGTGATGTAACACATGCTGGGTGCTGGTGGCTGGTTCATCCACAGTTAAAGCAAGGAGAAACCTATCCCAAATAAGGAGGTAGTTTCCAGATATCCACACACATACCAAGACATTTGCCCAGCCCATTCTGAGCCCTGGAAAGTGGCAGTCTTGGGTGGGGCTGGGCTGTTGGGCGTAGGGCTAATGACTTCTCTCAGAGTAACCAGCAAGTGACAGGACAGGGCTGGGAAACTTTCCTGAATGAAGTCACCTGCTGAAGGCACTGACTATCCCCACCATTAAGGTTGAAGCTGCCTGGAAGGAAGACCCAGAGCCCCTCTTTCCTGTCAGTCACCCAGGTTCCTGCAGGAGAAACAGGTTAGAATGATTTTAGTGTTTTGAATAAGCAACAGGCTGTAGTGAAAGAAAACTCTGAACCTCTGGATTCTCTCACTGCATAGTACAGCTTTTTACTTTGAATTCCTCCTCCTGGACCCAGGGGTAGGTGTTTGGAAGGGCTCCTAGAACCCAATATCCTCCCTGGATGTTTTCCACTAACTGGGTGACTGTGTGCAACGTAGAGGGTGCAGCCCATGCCCTTCCCACAAAGCAGGTGAGTGAAGTAATTTTTATCATTGATCTTCACAAACAACCCTTGGAGGGTCATTTTTACCTCTTTTGTACATGACAAGGCTGACAATGAGCTGGGTTTGCAAGTGGTGAAGGGAGAGAACAAAGTCTGATGCCCCTGACTCCAGGCCTCGCCCTTGTTACCAAATCAAAGTGATTCAACATTCACTTGTATTTCTCCTCAAACAGAGATTTTCAGACTTGACATTGAAAAAAGATTGGAAATTATCCAGATTTTCCAATCTTTTCTTATGCCTAGTCAGGAAATTGAAAGAACCATGGGGTGAGCAGATTCTTTTATCATCAATTGCAGCTCCCTGAGTGAGGTGTTAATCCCTCCTTTGCAAACCGAGAAACCAGACAGGGCACAACAGATGATTTGACCACAGTGATGGGTGCCAAGGCAGGCAAGGTGGGGCCCTTGAGGTGCCCTTGGGAGGTGAGGAAGAAGGGGATTTTTAGGCAGGACCCTAAGGATCTTTGGTGCTGCCAAATCCTGAACATAATATTATGCCCCTTCCCTATAATCAGCTTCAAAATAAAATTGATACTAAACTAAAGCATGAGGAGTCCCCACAAATTGCAGATTTGCCTCCTATCTACGTCTTGGATTTGCTTTTTTTTAAATTGAAGTACACAATGTGAAATCATTAAATTAGTTAATATTTGGTGTGTGGGCTTTGCTGCTGCTCCACTCACAGCCTCAGTCTGCCCACTGAATAACCCCCCTGTAGGAGTTTCAGGAGCTCCTTACTTACGGAGAAACTGAGGCCCAAATGCAGGTGGTCCTAGGTCACAGAAGGTGTCCCTCTGTCTCTTCAGGAGCACTTCTTCCCTGGGAGGGCACCTCCCAGTCCCTGGTCACCATCCTCCACCTTTGTCATGGGAATTCCTGGATATTACAGAGAGCAGAGACCCCAGACCCAGAGAATGTAAGGCCCATTGAGAGGGAGCTGTTACCCTGGACCTGGTTGCCATGGGGCACTGGTCCAGGCTGGCCCTGTTTCTTCTGGACATGGCAGCACTGATGGCTGGGGAGCTGGCCTGTTAGGAGAAGCTGGCATGGGAGATATTCACTGTGGAGGAATTTGACTATATTTGGGACCCACTCCCACCGGCCATCTGGCTTCATACTGTATGTCTTCCAGAAAGTGCCTATCCCAATGGAGCTCCCAGAGACCCCCTATACCCTCACAGGCAACATGGAGAGGAATGAACTGATCTGTCTCATGGGGTGGATGGGAATGAGGAAGGAAAGCCTCTGATCAGGGTAGCTGGGGAGGCCAGAGGGGAGTTAAGCACAGGGAAAGGTAGTGAAGAATGAGGCCTGTCACTTGATGGGGCATATCACTTCTCCTCCACTGGCCCAGTCTATCTTGGCCTGATCCTTCTTTTCCTCATGCCCACCTGAGGGTAGAGTAAGGGCCCACCAGCTTTTCACCCACACTGATACTCCTACCCTTCAGGTCTTTGGTGGTGCATGTAGACAAGTTCCACTTTTCCTGGCCTCAAGGCTGGGCTAAGGGAAGGCCCTTGGGTTGACCAGGGATTCCTGCAAGGAGAGAAGCCATGGAGATCAACTGCTCCAGGATCCTTCTTTTAAAGGAGATGTGGTAGGTGTCCTCAGTGGTGGGTATGGATGTGGAACAAGGTGGGTGTTCCCTGTGAGTCCAGCAAGACTTTTTCCCTCCTCTTCTAGAAGTGTGTGCTGAGCTCATGACTGGACTGCTGTCCCTAGGTAGAGGTCCACAGAATCCTGGGATCTACCCCAGAGTTCAATAGAGAAAACCTCCTAATGGCCAGCTGTTATTTGATGTCAACCATACAGTAAGAGTGGGAGGTCCTGCTCTCTTGGAGCCAGAAGGAAGCAGCCATGTTGATACCTACTGCAGCCAGACCTTACTCCTGGAACATGCCTTGTCTTAGGTGAGTCCCCTCCATCCCTCCACAGCCTGAAGCCCAGTTTATCTGGCTCCGGTTTCCAGATGGGGATCAGCTAGGGGGCAGGGCAGACCCTTTATAGAAGGTAGGGCAGTCCTGCCCTCTTCACTCTTTTTTTTTTTTTAAACTTATTTTTTATTTAATTTTTTGATTCATTGAGCACAAATGGAGGACAGCTATTGCTTCTCTGGTTGTACACAAAGTAGAGTCACCCTATCTGTGCATTTATACATGTACACAGGGCAATGATGTCTGTCACACATACTGTTATTATTCTTACCCCCCAACCTTGACCCCACCCCTCCCTTCCCTCTATGCTCTCTATCCTTCCTCCATTCTTGCTACCATTCCACCCTGCATTATGCATCATCATTCACTTATCAGAGAGCCTTTGGATTTTTGGGATTGGCTAATCTCACTTAGCATAACAGTCTCCAACATCATCCATTTACCTACAAATGCCATAATTTTATTCTTCTTTATGGCTGAGTAATATTCCATTGTATATATATACCACAGTTTCTTTATCCATTCGTCTATTGAAGGGCATCTAGGTTGGTTCCACAATCTAGCTATTGTGAATTGAGCAGCTATGAACATTGATGTGGCTATATCACTGTAGCAATCTGATTTTAAGTCCTTTGTGTATAGGCCAAGGAGTGGGATAGCTGGGTCAAATGGTGGATCCATTCCAAGTTTTCTAAGGAATCTCCACACTGCTTTCCAGAGTGGCTGCACCAACTTGCACTCCCACCAGCAATGTAAGAGTGTACCCTTTTCCCCACATCCTCGCCAACACCTGTTGTTGCCTGTGTTCTTAATAAAAGACATTCTAATTGGGGTAAGATGAAATCTTAAGGTGGTTTTGATTTGCATTTCTCTTATAATGAGGGATGTTGAACCCAATCAATAAATGTGCCAAGGAAATGAACAGACACTTTACTGAGGAAGATCTACAAGCAATCAACAGATTTATGAAAAAATGTTCAACATCCCTCTTCACTCTTTCAGTGATACTTAAAACAAGCATCTAGGTCAGCACAAACACCAGTCACTCAAAATTTTATTTTGAAATAACTTCAGTCTTTTACAAAAGTTATGAGAATGGCAGAGACTCTCACGTGCCCTTGATCAAGAAGTGCCAGTGGATACATTTTACTACTTTCGGTTTGCCACATGCTCAAGGCCTCTGACTGTCTCTTTCTCTCATTTACTTTTTTCTGTTCCCTCTCCTCTTCCTTCTCCTCTCTTCTTTTGTTCTCCTTCCTCGTCTTCTCTTTATACACACACACACACACTTCCCCTGAACATTGGAGAGTAAATTAAAGACTTCATGCCTCCTTGCTGCTAAATATTTTAGTGTTTTCTTAAGAACAAGGGCAATGTCTTAGAGGACCACACTATAGTCACCAAACCAGAAAATTTCACATTGACACAATACTATTATGTGAGACATGGTCCATGCTCAGATTTTTCCAGCTATCTCAACTCTGTCCTCTGTAGTTGTCCAACCAGTCTGTCCAGGATCACACTGTGCTTGGTCATTCATCTTTGCAGTGGCCTGTAATTGGAATTTCTTCAGCCCTCATGCCCTTCACAATTTGGAATGTACAAAACATTCCTCTAGTAGGGGCTGTCTGATGCTTCCTTGAGATTAGGGTTAGGCTGAGCATGTTTAGGATGTGTTGTGGGACCTCCTTATAGCAGCATATGACACAAGTCCATTCTAGGGTTAGTGATGCTGACCTTGATCCCCTGGGTAAGGTGGGCTCCTTCACCATCAGCTACTCTTGCCCCCTTTGAGTTTAGTAAGTAATTTGTGGGGAGATCCTTTTGAGATTATGTGAATATCTTGTTCCACATCCAACTTTTGCCCACTGTTTTAACCTTCATTGATGATTTTTGCCTGAATCCATTAATGACAGTTGTGGCTGCCAAAGGATTTTATGACTCCATCATTCCTTTTCCATTTATTATTGCCATTTACTGGAAGGAAGAGTTGTCCCTATTATTTATTTATTTACATCAGAATGGACTCATGAAATTCTATTTTATTTGGTAGATTATAATCCATTAGTATCCTCTTTTATTTTGGTGCTCAAATATTCCCAGTCTTGGTCAGGTCTTCTCTGAGCTGGCTCTTGTGACCTTTTGAGATGTTCCTTTGGTTTGGGACTAGTTCCTCACCTTCTGGCCCAGCCCTGTGGTGGTCTGGGCTCCCTACGTAACTTCCCTGCCCTTGCTGGAATCAGCCGTTTCTCTGAGAAGTCTTGTCCCTTCCTTCCTTCTCCTCCCCTTTGAACTCTTTATTCTGAAGTAATTTCAATCCTGGCTTCTGTTTCAGTAGGGAATGGTATTTAGAAGTCTAGCTGTGTGTGTGCTCATTGCTATGTGTGCTCAGAACTTATCTATTTATTTTATATTTATCCCACAAACACATGCATATGGATTTATAATGTCATTAAAAAGTGCCCATTTAAAATAAAATTTTGATTACCAAAAAAGCAATTTATAAGAAAGAGATGTATTCAGTAGTAGCCTCTGAAGATGGAATGGGAATGAATGAAAGTAGAGAATGTAAATAAACCAAATCAGGGAAGCCCTGGGCCATATTATGCTGGACGTGGGTTTCAATCCTGAGGAGCACTTCGGCAACGTCCCAAAATAGTGAATGCCCAGATCTTGAGGAAGTTGACCTGGGTTAATAAATTAAGCTCATCTGCCTCAAGTCATATGACTTTAATGCTCTCAGCAAGCCTATAAGGTTTATTATATTATTACTGCTATTATGTAGATGGCGAAACTGAGGTATAGTTCACTCAGTGAGGCAGAAACTCAAGTCTATCATGGTGCCCAGAAACAATGACCTCTGGAATCCTGCTAGGAGTGCGGGGTGTTGAACTGCATAAAACTGAAGGTACTTTTCATTGTTAATGTTCATAGATAAGATGTTTGCTGGGAATTGCTTCTCCATTACAAACATACATTGGCGTGGGTCCATTGAGGCAGAAGGCAATGTCTTGCTCCTTCAGTTTGTCTTAAGGAGAATTGGTAGGTACTGAGGACTTTTGGCTTATCTCTATACATCCTCTTTTATATACATTTAATTGACATATAAAATTGTGTGAAAAACACAATTTAACACAATTGACATGTGAAATATATTTATAGGATATAGTGTGGTAATTTGATACATGTATTCAATGTGCAAGGGTTAAATCAGGGTAATTAGCACCTCCATCTCCTTTAACATGTATCATTTATTTGTGTTGGGAAGCTTCAAACTCTTCTGATTTTTAATTATAAAGTAAATTATTAGGAACCAAAGATACCCTACTGTGCTATAGAACATTAAAATTCATTCCTCCTATCTAACTGTATTTTGATATCTTTTATCCAGCCTTTCTCTGGCTCCCTTACTCTCTACCCTTCCTAGTCCTTAGTGACTACTCTTCCACTCTCTCTTTCCATGAAATCAACTTTTTTAGCTTCCATATATGAATGAGAATATTCAGTATTTGTCTTTCTGTGCCTGGCTTATTTCACTTAATAAAATGTCCTCCAGGTCCAACCACATTGCTGCAAACAACAGAATTTTTGTGTTTTCATGGCTGAATAAAACATTCTATTATCTAAAGCATTTTATTTCTAAGTCCCATCTTCTTCGTATGTAGAATGGGGATCCATACAGCACCTACTTCATAAGGCTATTGTAATGATTGGTTTGAGAAAATGTACTGGAAATATTGAATACCCAGCACATAGAAAATTCTCAATAAATGTAACGTTTTTTTTTTTTTTTTTTTCAGTGCCCCTCAGCTAGTCAGAGCATGAGATTGAATCCAGGTGCTGCGGCTGCATGGTCACTCTATTTAACTCCTATCCGTTTGTATTCAGGCCTTCTGCTGTTGTGTCCAGGTGACTTTCCAGATCCAGAGGAAGTCTTAGCTAGGAGCTTTCTGGTCCTAACTACCCAGAATTTGTGCAACCCAAGTTGTGCAGCTACACCAAGACTATTTGGAAGTGGGATGGGAAGGAGTTCAGAAATTCCTTGCTGGTCATCTTCACCAACAACAAGCATCACCAAAAGTAACTTCTCTGCCTTGCCTATGGGTGAGCTGACTTCTGGCCTTGGGATGGTAAGCTCTGACCATGTGGCAGGTGTCACAGGCTTCTCTGATAGGCAAGGGAGGCATCAGATACAAGGCTGTCTCAGTGGGCTAGGAAGGGAGCCTGGCCAGAGGGGGCTCCTGGCTCCTGACACAGTGCCAGGTCACAGTCTGCAGGCAGGACTCTTCATGCATAAGGCTCCTTCTCTGATCATATGAGCATGAACGCCTGCCAAGCAGGTGCACCGTCTGCATTTTACACGTGAGGAAAACCAACTGTATTAGCCAGCTTTGCATCCCCGCGATCAAAATACCCGACCAGAACAGCTTAGAGGATATTAGCCAGCTTTGCATCCCCGTGATCAAAATACCCGACCAGGACAGCTTAGAGGAGGAGAAGTTTAGTTTGAGCTTGTGGTTTTAGAGTTTCAGTTCATGATTGGCAGACTCCTTCACTCTGGGCTTGAGGTAGAAGGGCATGGAGGAAGAAAGTCACCAACTTCACAATAGCCAGGAAACAGAGAGAAGGAGGATCCAGAGGGACAGAATATAATCCCCAAGGGTACCCCCCCAGGCACCTGCCTCATGTCCCACCTGCCTGTAGTTACCACCCAGTATGTATCTTTTCAAGTTATCAAGCCATCAAATGAACCAATCTAGGGATTGGGCTACAACTCTCATAATCTAATCATGTCACCTCTGAACATTGCTACATTACCTAACATGAGTTGCTCTGGAGGGGCACCTCATATCCAAACCATAACACCAAGGCCCAGAGAGGAGAGTCAAAAGCAGTGTCATGTAGCAGTTACCATTCACTCTAAAACCAGGCTTCCTAGGTTCAAATCCTAGCTCTATCATTTACTGCCTGCTAAGCTGGTTAATGTACCAACCTCTCCAAGCCTTTGTGTCCTTTTTTGTAAGCTGGGGTCAGTTTGTTTTGTCTCTTATAGGTTGTTATGGTTTAGATATGAGATATCTACGCTTATCTGTGAAACAATGTGAGAAAGTTTAGAGGTGAAATGATTGAGTTATGAGAGCCCTAATGGAATCAGTGTGTTTGCATGCAGGAGTCCCTCAGTTTCTGCCAGGGATTGGTTCCAGGATGCCCCCAAATACTGAAATCTATAGAGGCTAAAGTCTTTTATATAAAATGGTGTAGCATTCACATATGATCTATGCATACTCTCTTGTATACTTTAAATCATCCCTGCATTCCTCATAATACACAATACAGTGTGTTATGTAAATAGTTGTTACATGGTATTGTCTTGACAGGGTCTTGCTAAGTTGTACAATCTGTCCTTGAACATGTGATCCTCCTGCCTCAGCCTCCTGAGTCGCTAGAATTACAAGAATAAGCAACGGTGTCCAGCTTATTCTGTATTGTTTAGGAAGTAATGACAAGAAAAAAGTATGTGTTCAGTAAATATTCAATTCCTGCCCCCAAATATTTTCAGTTGGTGGTTGGTTGAATCTGTGGATACAGAGGGCTAACACTCTCCTTTCCCTTGAGCCCCAGGGTGGTTTTGTCCTCTCCAAACCTCTCCTAAGCAAAAGATTCAAGGGAGCCAGGGGCCTAAATGCAAGAGGAGAATAAAGTGAGTTTTTCCAATTCTTAAGACTGAAAGAACCAGGGATGCAGGAGAGTGGGGAGAAGGAGTAATGACAGGGTGAGGTGGGAGAGATCAGGGTCCTCCTGGGGCTGGGAAGGAAGGGATTTTCTTCTTGGGTAGGCAGAGAACCTGTGCTTAGGCATCACTTCCCACAACTTTTGAATTGCAGCCTAGAGAAAGATTCTTCTGCCATGGGGACCTGTGCAGGTATGAGGAGACCTTGTGCAGGTTAGAGGGCTGTGGGTCAGTAACTTTCACTCTCACCGAGGGGAGCTGTTACAGATATTGGGATTGTCATGTGAGTGGACAGACAGCCACTGCCACCTAATAAACCAGGAAAAACATGTGCATTGTGGATGTAAACAGAAGATTAAAATCTTATGGCATGAGAGCTCCAACAAATCATGATCCTTCCAACAGTGACAGGAAGTTACAGGAAGACTGACCCCCTTCCTACAAAAAAAAAACAAACAACAAAAAAACCCAAAGAAATACAATATAGTCAATAAAAATGATAAACTGCTTAAATGTATAAAAATGAGAAGAAAATACAAGATAAAGCAAGATGCCTTTTTGTGTGGCTTATCGGACTTCCTGAATTTACTTTCAAGTTTTTTGCAGTCTTAGCGAAAATGGCAAGCAGGGCCAGGCACCTGGACTGTGGGGAACTTCCATTGTTCTACAGACCCTGGGTTCCCGATTGCTCTGCACGAGGGTAGACATCCTGCTGGGGTGGCAGGCTCAGAGTCAAGAGAAAAGGTGGATGAATAAGAGATAGGCTTTCTGGGCATAGGGAGTCAGGATTACAGTCAATGAAACCTGAACCTCCAGGCTTTTGACCTCATTTTGGGTCTTCTCACCCAAATTCATTGCAATAGATTGTATGGCCTATTACACAGCCATAACTAAAACAAATATATCAGATCTATTTGTCCTGGACTTCATAAGGTAATCATGGTGTTGGTGCAGAGTTGAGAACTCTAAGCCTGGAACTAGTGATGGAATTATGAGGAGTTATCTCTGTACCGCGAGTGTGAACTTCTCAGGGAAAATGAACTCCTCCAACAGGTGGAGTGGTGGGGAATCCTGACTGTGGTGGCCGAGGGGACCAGGTGCTGCCTAGTGATGGCCCAGACAGGGGTGGAGCTAGGGTTTGTTCAGGTCACACAATACTGGTTGCAAGCTTCTGTTTGAGATGCTGGGGTGCACTGTGGACCTGGCCTGCCAGAAAGGAGACAGACTCTCAGCATGTGCTAATAAAACCTGCGAGAGGAGATAGTTAAGAAGGAAGCCAAGGCAGGAGACGAGTCAGAAAGGGTCAGCAGAGGGAAGTCTCTTGAAGAGATGCCTTTCAGGTGAGGATAGGATGCAGTGAGGGTAAGAGTCTTGATGGCCATCCAGGGGCAGCTTCCCAGAAAGAAAGAATGCAAAGACATGGTGGGAAGATGGATGAAGGGGGCAGGCAAGGCTGGGTTGGGAGCTGTGCACAGGAAGGAGCTTTCTCCATGATTGCCTCAGGGCACACAGATGCACTGTGAAGACATTCCCAGTGACTTACTTCTGGCAAAAGGGCTAACCTGTCTCCCATCAATTTGTGCAATACAGATCCACTTCTAGCCTATTTTGGGAGGTTCAGGATACATATCTGACTTCATCTACAGTGTCCACTTAAAGAAGGGATGTCCAGCTGGGGGAGGAATAAAATTCATCCACCTGTCCATCCATCCTTTCATTCTTCCAACCATCCATTTTTCGGTTAACAGACATTTGTATATTTTCTGAGTCCCAGTCCCAGGTCATCCAGACCAAGCTGACTGGACCACTGAATAAGAGTAATTCTCTTTGCGGTTTGGTGCCACCTGGTGGCAGTTAGCTCTGGCTAAAATTGATGGTGATTCTAGGTAGGATGGTTCCAGGAGACTTTAGGACATCAGCAGACATCTAAGAAATTACTCATTTGGCTAGGACATCTTTCTGAGCCCCATCTGAGGGCATTGGGAGAGTATTGGGGCTGCTGAGATCCCCTCCCTGCCTTCACTTCCCTGCTTCCCAAAATGGGTTTGCCTAGGTTACTACCTTCCTCTTTTTTCCCTGTTCTCCCAGTAAGGTACTATTCAGAACTGACATTTTATGGAGCCTAAAGCACCGTTTAGGCAGTGTGGACACTGAGGATTCTCTCTGTAGGGTGGTAGGCAGAGAGCTCATCTACTGATGACAGTCTCCTTAGGCCCATGGGAGGCACTCTGAGTGGGTTTGGGAATCTAGCATATAGATTCCCAAGGACTACCATGTACTATACGCCAGACTATATGCTGGCTATTCCGGTTTGAGGAAGAAGCCAGCCAGCGGCCTGGGTATCTGACTCTCTTGGTGTGTGATGTTGTATCTTCTATTTTGACCTCATGCCTGATGGTTCTAGAATCTGTCTCTATAGTCTTCTAGTCCCTATCCCAGTGTCCTTTGCACTGGGTTTCTTGCTTGTAATCCCTGTCCCCAGTCAGCCTCTTGATCCAAGTGTCCATCTGGAGGCTCAGGGACTTCCATGCAGACACTGTCCCCAACCCTGGTCCTTAGCAGCAGAACCTGGACACTCTGCTGTCCCTGATTCCCTGGCTCCAGCTCTGCCACTCCTGACCAGAGGAGACTGACTCAGAGGCTGTGGTACCTGCATCCTGAATGTAGTTTTCAGTGTGGGGGTGTGTTCACTGAGGTCTACCTCCCTCCCTCTGTTAAAAGATGGAGAGCTGAAAGGTGCTCGAGGTGGAGGGATTTATGTGAATATCAGTCATCAATAGACTTTCCCAGAAAAGGGAAGGGGTATGAGGGATTCTCAGGAGTCTCAAATATGATTATTCTTTGATCAAATAATTTATATACTAAAAATATATCTTAAGAAAACAACCATGGTTGTATGAATGTCCCCAGTAGCTCTCAAAATAAAACACAATTGTGACAGATGCTGACAGTTGTCCCCAGTATCTATTCTGTTTTCTCCTGTAATAGCAGACTCTGCTATATATATATATATATATACATACACATAAATGCCAAGATGGAAACTGTTTCTAAGCCCCCTAACAGCTGGGTGTGGTCATAGCTGTGGCTAACGGATGAACAAGGAGGTAAATGCAGCTTCCAGGTCTTGGAAGGGCTGGGCCCTTTAAGGACAGAATGAAGATTTGCTGAGGGGCCTCTTGGACCATGTGGGCAAAGGCCACACCTGAGGGGTGGTGGAAAGTCAGATTAAAGGGATCCTGCCATCCTCACAGGGCAGAGCCAGAGTGCTCCTGGAAATCCATGTTAGGGCAAAATAGATTCCATCAGAGAGACTGTGACGGGTCTCTGTTATAGCAACTGGACATGTGGCCTCATCACTCACAGAGCCACTCAGAACATACAACAAGAGTATTTAATGAGATAGTAGGTCTATTATTAAGTAAAAAAAAAAAGAAAAAACCCCTGCAAAACCAGGCTGCTATGTCCCATTTTTTCTACAAAAATTATGCATTTAATAAATTCATATGAAATATTGGTAAGGTGTACAACAAGATGTTAGTGGTGGTTATCTTCAGGTTGTGAGGTTATAGATGGTTTTAATTTTTTATCATATGTGTTTTTTCTAAAACAGCATTTTAACTTTTAATTCATTGATTGATTGATTTTACCTTTAGAAAACTTTTTCTGAAGAACACAATAAAAGGAAAGTCAGCCATGAACTCACCACTTAAAAAAATCTATTCAAGGATTATAAGTTCAGATGCCTTTGGGCCTCAGACGGGAGTCATTGTTGTGTGAAGGTGAAGGCATCACAATGGGGCTGGGTATGGAGCATGGCCTGTTTTGTTCTGTGCAATTGTTTTCACATTTTAGACATAAATATAAAACAGAGCCAACACCGATTCTGGCCAAAAACAAAAAACAAAAAACAAAAGAACAAAAACTTTTTCACTGGCTGAATAGTCAGACATCAACCTCTGTGTAAATAAGAAATGGGAGTCTCTTCCCTGTTGCTCATTCTCGACTCCTGTCGCCCTTCTCTCCAATTTCCTGGTTAAAGGAGCAAATCTGGGAATCATTTTCTGTTTGCAGATGGGGACGCCCAAAAAGGTAAGGATATTTCAGAGCTAGAAAGTAGCAGCTAGGACTTCGGACTTGAAACACCAGACCCACTGAACTACTTCCATTTGCAGAGTAAGGGGAGAGAAGCAACTAAAAAGGTTTTGGGTGAAGTTGGGGGAACAGATCGGAGAGAAGTGCTTCTGTACTTGGCCTTCCTCATAGGACTGGTCAGGGTATCTGCTGGCTCTGCAATTTCAGTGTCCTTTATGATCACCTTAGAGGTGCCTTTGTGTAACTATCCTAAGGCCTTCAGCAGCATTCAGTAACAGATATGGGAAAGAAGAGACGATTGATTGTCCCTCTTTAATTCATGGGCTTATTTAAGCCCTGACTTATCCCAGAGAGCAGGGAAGGACACAGGCCAGCCCTGAAGGGAGGAACTTTCTTTGTTCCATGTCTGAGGCACTTATGGCCAAATGCTTTGTTCACGACTCTGTCCTCTGTGACTTGAGGCGATAGATCTTGTCTTGTTAATTTATGCATCCCCATCTCTTTACTGCATGCCTACTAGGTGCCAGCATTGCCCGGCCCGAGCTGACTTGCTCTCTACTCCCACAGCATTTACAGTGTAATTGGGATCTAATATTAGGAAAAAAATCACACAAAAACATTATATTAAAAGGTTTAAGCAACATGAAAGAAAAGACAGCTCTTTTTTCCTGGCCCTTAGCCTAAGGCTGGCACAGACGTGGTTTATAAACAGCAGACATCTGCTGAGGGAAGCAGGTCCCAGGACCTCCATCTCCGCAGCTCAGGAAGGCTGGGAAGTGAGGATGCTGGAGTTGCCCTCTTGCTGGCACTCCCCAGGCACAAGCTGCTGGGGACTACAGGCAGGCTTGGGCAGGCTTGGGTGGCTGAGGTCCTCTCTGGGGGTGCACACATGGGGACCTAGGGCCATAGCTGAAAGTCTGGCTTTGACAATATTCCTTATTATGGCCATGATAAGATGATTTGAGCTGCACCTGAGGTTCCTAGAGTTTTGTTTACTGGAGTATCTCCTGGATGTTACTTGCATAAAACTGATGCTCCCTCGTTCCCTAGTTCATGGAATAAATGAAGATATGAATCCACTGATAGGTAAATCAGGAATGCCCCTGGTGTGTCATGGTAAGTTCTGCTGAACTTTCCCCTCACCAGCCTGGCCTGTTGGGATTGCTGACACTGAGAAGTGGTACTTGCCTGGACCAGCCTGACCCAGACACTGGTCAGTCTTATTCAATAAATACTTATATTGGGATCCAAATAGAAGAGAGACTGCTGATGGGTGAGGCTGAGGCCACCAGGAGGGGAGGGAGGCAGAGGTCCACTCCTGAGACCATGTTAGGCATGGCAACATGAACTATATCACCAGGAGAGAACACACCGTAGGAGCAGGGTGCTGGAGTATTGGCAGAGGGCAGCATTTTGGTTAGGTGGGGACTAATTATGTGTGGGAGTGGGCTGGTCAGATGGAAAGAGGAAGGGTCTAGCAAATCCAAGTTTGTAAGAGTTTCACAGAAAGGTCATAGCTCTGAAGGACCTATTGTGTGTGTGTGTGCATGTGTGTGTGTGTGTGTGTGTGAGAGAGAGAGAGAGGAAGACAGGAAAAAAGTGAAGAAGAGAAGAAGAGAGAGAGGAGGGGGAGGTGAGAGAATAACCTGCCAATGGATCAATGGACTGGTCAGATACTGAAAGGTAGCCATTGTCAATAAGGGAGGTTTAAGAAGCCAGATTTGACCCCAAGTCTGCCTGATTGAAAACCCTTTCCCTCCCATTGCAGCTGTTTACATAATTCAAGTCTGTTAGAAATGGGAAGACTTTATTGTGTTTACTAATCGTTCATGTAGCAAACTTATTTCATTCGTTCAATCGTCATTTCAATTAAATTCTGCACATTTGTGGGGTGCTTAGCATGGGCAATCAACTGTGATTTTGTTTCAGGGGAAACATGTCTTGTTTAAGAGGGTTCAGTGAGGAGTGTTGGGCTTGGGTTTGGAAGGAGGCTGAACGCCAGCCCTGCTTCTGTCGCTCACTGGTTTAGAAAGCCCTCACCACCCGCCACCCCTCGCATCCTCCAAGTCTGTGGATGACTGCTTTCTACCCAACAGCTGACCTTCAAAGTTATTTTTTCTGGAGGTTTATTGGTGAGAAAATAAACCTCCAATAAAGGAAATCTTTCTTCTATTTTTGGTTTGGATTGGATTTGATATTTCCTTGGATTGATTTAGTTTTCTTATTAGAGATTCATTATTGCATTTAATAATAGCAAGACTTACTAATTGCTTATAATTTTTTTTTTTTTTTTGCTCCAAGTCAATGATTCCAATAGATCAGTCCAAGCAGTCCTGAGTCCTGAGTCCTGAAAGTTGGGATGAAATCAAATCCTGTAGGTGCCTCTGTAAGATGTATCCAGACTGATGTGAAGTGCAGTCCCTGAAATTCTCATTGCGACTAGAACTGGAAAGAAGGAGGCTGACAGCAGAGGCTGTTGAGAACCCTTAACTCTGATGCAAACCTGGGCCTGGGAGACAGTGTCTGTGAGCTTTTCTCCGTCTGAAGTTGCAGGAGGGAACATGAAAATGAGAGCTCCAAAAGTTCCTCCAGGGCAGTGGAGAGGAGGTCACGTGGATCCAGGGTCTTCTGATATGGTTTCTAAATGGTACTGGTATCCTTTCTTGCTGATTCCTCATCTCCTTTCCTAGCCAGAACCTTCAGGGGCTGGCTTCTGAGGCCATGACTTCAGGTCTGTGTCCTCTGCCCCTACACAGAGTAGGTGCTAGATAAGTGTTTACTGAAATGAGCTCAACAGGACCCCAACTCCAGTTGAGTTTCCAGTGTCCCCGAACACAACCCTTTTCTATCTTTATACTTGACAAGTAGTGATCGTCAGTCTGGGAATGATGATTGGTAGACTCAGAAAGAATTTGTCAGGGATCAGAGCATCAGATTCCTGCAGGGGCCAGGTGGGTTACACAAATGTGAGAGGCGGTCTGGAAGAAAGCAGTGTGGAGTAGTGAGGTCTGTGGCCAAGTGGGGTGATGTGCTGAGGTTAATGGCAATCAGTTTAAATTTCTAAAACATTTCTGTTGGTCAAATACAATGCCATTAATCCAGTTCAAAGGACCTTGGTTTGAATTTCCTAGCCAAATGGGTGTGCTGAGTGAAACTCAACAAAGTAGGCAATTGAGTGTGAAAAGTGGAAAACGTAAGGAAGCAAACATAGCAGGCAGGCAGGCGCAGGCATAGGAAGAGGAGCCACCACGGAGCTCTCCCAATGTGTGTTGGTTTGGCTCATGAGGAACTTGAGCAACCAGAGGGCAAGTACCCAAAACGAGTCTTATAGCGTCTCTCCAGGAACAGCTCCCCACTGGGGCCAGGAAAGTCCAGAAAGTTAAATACCATAATAACAGCAAAACAATAAAAATAAGAACAAGATGGGCATAGCCGGTGTTCACTGAGTAGTTGGGTAATGGACATTGTGTTCAGCTCTATCTTTCCAGAACTTTTTAATTTTTTTATAGACTTTATTTCCTAGAGCCATTTTCTACAAATAGCAACTCAAGCAGACACTACAGAGAGTTTCACAGAGTCCCAGCTCTCACAGATGTGCATCCGCGTCCATGATTAACAGCCAACACCAGGGAAATACATTTGTAACAATTGATGAACCTGCTGTGACACATTACTGTCATACGGAGACCATAGTTTACATTATGGTTCACTCTTGGTGCTGGACATTCTCTGGGTTTGGACACAAGTCATATGGCATGTATTTTTAATTACAGAATTATGCAGAATAGTATGAATGTCCTAAAACTGTTCTAGAATTATCTTTTAATCTTCCCCAAAGCACTCTGTGTTGGCATTGTTGTCCCACTTCACAGAAAGAGTCACGGATATCCTGTGAGAGTTAAGTGACCTGCTCAAGTTCATCCAGTTTCTCTGGACCAGAGCCAGCGTGGATGGAGCTAGGATTGCACAGCCTCTGCAGGCAGCAGGCCTGCCTTCCATGAACTGCCCTCTCTCCTTGTGAAGGTTGAAGGGCTGGAGCCACCCTCGAAGTTTAGCAGCAAAGATGGAGTCAAAAACCGGAGCTGAGTCGTGAGGTTCTGTACCACATGGGAATCATATTGTCCTATGGTCAATAGCAGGTGAAGTTATTGCAACTTGGTTTGCATTTGAGCGGCTGCTTTTACTTTTACATGACAGTGAAACTCATGAATTATATGGAATTTCCAAGATAATAAAATGCATACCTATCCCTTGTCATGTGTATATTTATTTTTCTGCTCAGAAGTCTCCTGTTCATCTGGAATCTCAATTAACTGCTATTTAAAAAAATATATTCTATCATGTTTAGCTAACCCAAGCTTTACTGGCAATTTCCAAAACTACAAAATGACAACAGATTTGCCAATAAGTAGAGAGCGTTTTGTATTCACATTGAGCATGTATATATTGTGTCTTCCATCTCAGGTAAGCTGTGTGGTCACTGGGAATTACATGGGGATTTTTTTAAAAAAAAATTACAATCAAAATAACAGTACAAATCGTCTGGACCCTTCTTTGAAAGGATCTATGTTTTGATGCATAGCAATTCAATGTGTTTTTTCCCTCTTCCTGCTAAGTGAAGTATTTTTTATCTGCTTTACCTTCATTGCTATGTCATTTTTACTGAAATTATATTTATTGAGGAAGTTTTAAAAGGGAGGTTGGAAATAGCTCTTCTGGGCACAATTGAGATATGAAGTCCAGCTTAAATGTATTTGGGCTCAAATATATGCATAGAAGTGTCTCCAAATGTTTCCCCGATTTTCCTAAAACAGAGCAAATGGGAAGAAGTTAATATCATGTGTGGTGTTGGAGATCTCAATCCAGAGCCTCAAAACCTTACATTTTCTAAGGATTTAGGATTCTTTTCAGGAATCAATTTAAAATGACTCATAACTCAACTGAAGACGGTTGAGGGTTTGCATGTGTAGATGGTCCCATTTCCAGCATTTTATTGCTGCTCTCAGTGTTTTTGTGATGACAGTTTTCCCTTCATAGAACCAACTTAAAATTAGAAAAATCAAACACACATTAGAGAACACAGATTTACTCTGCTATTAATTGATACAGAGATGTAAAGAGCTCATCACCTGGGCGGGAGTCCAGCACATCCCCTGCAGACGTTTTCAGGGGCCAGAGCCTGGGTCATCAGCAGCCTATTTGGCCTAAGCTGAGCTGTCTGCCTTTAGGAACTCAGCCTTGAATTTTCAGCCAGGGATGTGAGCACTGGGGGAGCTACCTCCGCAACACATCTGCACACAAGTTTTGGGGTGTGCTACTTTCTTTCGACTTTATGGCGAAGAACCTTGAAAGTGAAACTCCTCACTCTGCAGTGGCTTTTCTTTGCCCTGCTGGACAGGAGGTAAGGTAGCACACCCTATTTAGCAACCAGAAAATGATTCTTAGCGGGAATGCAGCTTCTGCCGCTACTGTGGATTAAATACGTAGAGAAGAGGCTGGAGGACTTCAGAATTATCTCCTTGCAGAGGTTGGAAGGGAAGGCGGGCAATAGGAAAATCTGTTGAAATATGACCCCATGGTTTTAACTTTAAATAAGCATTTCTGTCCTAATAGAAACCCCTTCTAATATCTCCTGCAGCTTTGATTTTGGAACACGTCACATTCCTCATTAAAGCAATCACTGTTAAAACATAAAGCAACACAGGATTTATTTCTTCATTAAACTGATGATCCGTATATGAAGCCAATTAACATTATGAGTCTGGTGAACATCAAGTGTAAAGAGGTTAGAGAAAATTAAAAGCAGTCACCTTGGTCTTTAGATAAAGAAAGTACACTTTTGGTTGTAAATTATCAGAGTGTCCAAGCGGGACAGATCTGTGAATTTGGTTAATTGGAAAATACATTTTACCGCACAAGAATTAAGAAAAAAATAACCGTTTCGTTACTAACGCTCTTTTTGGGAGGGAGAAGGGAACCATAGCGAATACCTATTAATCACCTTCTCCAGGGCTCAGAGTATCAGAGACAATTTGGGAAATAGGGGCTTGCGTCATCAAAGTTTACTGTAGTTTTTCGTTTCTGCAGTTGTTTGATTGTTTATTCGCTGTTTTGCCAACAGAAACGAACCCAGACTATTGGCTCTGGGAGAGAGACAGTGGGAGAGCCGAGGCCGAGGGTCCGGAGTTGACTTGAAGTCCTGCGCAAGGTAAGTGTTTCCCCGGAGCTCGGCTGGTTGTCCAGCCAGAGAGGCATCCAGGATTCTGTAGAAGGGCGCTGGGAGGGTAGGGGCCAGGAAACAAGGGGCCGTGGGATGTTTCCGAGTTGGAGCCGCCGGGTAGGATCCGCTGTTGCGACTGTGGAATAGGGAGTTCGGACCTTGCTGCTACGGTGCGCGTCCCAAGTAATTTTTGCAGATTGTACGGGGAGAGGATTAAGGTCCGTCCCGCGATGCCCAGAATCCGGCTGGGCGGGTCTCGCCGCTGCGCAGCGTAGGGCCCCAGACAGGCCCTCGGGACCCGTTTTTTTTTCCCCCCAGCAGAAGTCGTCCAGGGATGGGGTGGGGAAAACAGCGTCGCTGTCCAGGGTTCTGATCGGCCGAAATGCTCGGGAGTGCGCTGCTCGCAGACTCAAAACAAACTTATCTAGTCCATCTCTGAGCCTTGATAGGAACCAGTGTTAGTTGATGTTAGGAATGGGGAGCTTGAATCTCACTGGTTTTGGGGGCCAATGCGGCTCCCAGAGCTGGGCTGCCTGTCCTAAGGTTTCCCCCGCACAGATCCGCAAGTGAACCTTCTTCACCTTTCTTCACAGCCACTGGGCTCCAGGAGCGCACAGGGCGCACAGGGGAGTTGCAGCCTAAATCGGAAGGGAATCCGAGAGGACTTTTGGCAGACTCAAGAGCGCAAAAGGGTCGTCCGACCCGGCTCTTGAAAAGGTTGCAGGGTTGGGTGCCTCTGACGGAGACAGGGAGAGAGACCGAGACAAGCATCCGTGAGCCAGCCTCTTGGCCTGAGGCTGAAAGAAGGTCGGCTCCCCGGGGCTCCAGCCCTTTCTCCAAGTAGTGGAAGCGGCGCGCTCGACTCGGTCTGGCCCCCTCCCTCCCGGACCTGCGGCATTCTCCCACGATGGCCTCCTGGACTCCAGCAGTTAGTGGCCCTGGCAAAGGTGGCGCCGCGGGGTCTCTACTCTGAACCGAGCCGGAGTTTTCAGCTGTTCCTTGCTAGCGGCAGGGCCGGAGCCCGGGGTCCGGATGGCTGAACTCAGGAGGGTACGCTTCTGTGAAACGGGTCATGACTTGCCTCAGTCGGAGCTGTGCGGCGTCTTCCTGGGAATTGTTCACCGCAGGCCGGGGCACCAGCTCTCAGCGCTTTAGCTGCTCGCTACTAGCTCCGGGGCGTATGTCCATGAGTGGGCCCGCCAGGCCTTTTGTTTCCAACGCACTGCGTCTTTAAGATCGAGGCAGGATTCCGGGCTCGGGCAGGGACTCGACCCACCGCCTAGCCAAAGCTCCCGAACGCAGCATTAGAATGTTTATAAAATATTCAATTTATGTAGTCTGTCCAAGAAGCCATCGTCCCAAAAATAAGATCAGCAGTCTAGACGGAACACAGACACCAGAACTTATCAACAGTTGTCTGACTTGCATCTTCTGATGCATCTTGAGTGGGTCATAATACCAACTTTATTTTCAGTGGTGCATAAATTAATTACACGCATTTAATAACCAAAATATCATTATATTCCCCCTTTAATATCATAAAGGCTTTCCGCCAGGGAAGCACTTAATAGTGCAGGGGGCCGTAACGGGCTATTATCCTGGTGTAATGCTATTACAGAACCAATTATGCGCCATTAGACTTGCTTTTTTTGCAGTTTATGTGATTTGATCCAATCCCGCGCCCCTGACTTGAAAATTTCAGCCCGGTACTTTAGAGTTTAATTTTCACCCAGGCAGAGAGAAGGGCGGTCTCTCTCCGCTGAGTGTCTGCCTCGGATGCATTTTAAAAGTAATTGCGAAGGGTCCCACCGCATATCATTTGCATGGAGAAGCGAACATAAATTCAGGGACCCCTTGCTGAGAACAAAATCAAACTTTCCTTTTGTACGATCGCTTGGAAAGGGAAGCCGTGTGCAAAGAGTCCCCCCAAAACCCATCCGGCGGCGACAATTAGCAGCGCTTTGTCAATTTGCAGCCCGGGAGTCGCCAGGCCTCTGACAAGGGCGAGCCCAAATCCATTCTCTCCCGGAGAAAGAAGGTTTGAGTCTGAGGGGACACCGGGTGGGGGTGGGCCGAGTGTTTAAAACACAACCTCTTTCGGGGGGAGTGCCGTTGGTGGCGGTTGTTTCTATCCTTTTAGAAGAAAAGAGGAAAAACATTCCCGATGTTTGCTGAGAAACGACGGATTTTTTTTTTTTTACACCACGTGGGCCATTTGTAAGGCCCAATAGACCTATCCAAGTTACTCGCTGTAGACAGCGCTGGAAATAATCAGATTAAGGCCAATTATGCGTGAGATTATAAAGGCGAGTGCTGAGCGGCGGCGCGCGCTGTAGACAGACAGCAAGACATCTGGCCACTTCCCGAGTCACTTCTCTGGTCCTGCGGGCGCCAGCAGCGCCGAGCCCCGCCCGCCGCCAGCCGAACCCCGCGTGCGGACCGGAGGCGGTCACGCTCCGGCCTTCTCGCCAGCCTCCCGCGGAGGTACGCGGGGTTGCCGACCCACTACCCGGGCCCCTCATACCGGGCCTTGGGGTCAACTGTCTTCCTGGCGGTAGCTGCCGCCGGAGCAGCTGGCCTTTTGCGTTCCCTGGACCGGCTGCAGTGGCCTGGTGCAAGGGCTTGCGGCCGGGACCCCGAGAGCCCGGACCCAGACTGCGGGTTTGGTGTTGGGGCCTGGGCGAGGGCTCGGCTCTCCGGGAGGTGGACTCGCCCCACCTTGCAGCATCCAGACTTGCGACCGGAGGTGCTGCCACCTCCCCTCCTATCCCCGCAGTGGGCTGAAGGCTCTGGGAGGGGGCTTTTCAAAGGGGTGCTCTCCATGTGCCCCTGGGCCGGGCCGGAGCGCAGGCAGGAGACTTAGGCTCTATTGCTGTTTGCTTTGCAGCCAGGCCAGAGCTATACGCGCTTGTCCGTCCCGCCGCCACCCACCCAAGTTCGGCTGTCCAGTCCATCCGACCGTCGGCGATGTTTTATTTCCACTGTCCGCCGCAGCTAGAGGGTGAGTAAGCGCCGCGCCCGGGGCTGCTTGGCGAGGCCGAAGCCGAAGCCGGCCAGAAAGCGGCAGAGCGGCAGCAGGGCTGGCGGGTGGTGGGGTCCCCGCCCCGAGAGGGGTAGCAGTCTGGCAGTGAGTAGGGGCGCCCTTAGCATCCATCCCACAGCGTGCTCTGTCCCCCGTCCCCGGTTCCCCCGTAGCCACCTGCCTCCCACCTCCTTCCCCGCCCGGACCGGCTGCCCCGGGCTACGCTTGCCGCGGGGAGGGCCGGTCCTCCCAGCACAGATGCTGGTGTCACGCCTCTAATCGGGGCTCCTCTGCCCAGGGGGCTGCATCAATCTTTCACGGTGTTTTGCAAACATCCCGGAAAGCCAAGGCGAGTTGGTCCCCCGCGTCCTGGGCCCCACTGCGAGCAAAGAAGGACCCATTGCTGGGCGGCTGTCACTCCAGGCGTTTGGTGGGAGTGCTTCTAGCCCCCCCCGCCCCGCTGTTCTGAGCGACTTAAAGTCAGTCCCTGGCGGCCGAGTGCCCTGCCTACCACCTGCCCCGAGCACCCTACCATAGTTTACTCTGTGACTCGCTGGGTTTCTGACCCCAAAGACCATCCACTCTCTACTCCCCATTTCCCAGGGCCAGGGGCAGGGATCTCCAGACCTTGGGAAAAATTTCCTTTCAGGATCCCTGGTGTTGGGTGTAGGTGGGTGGTGAGGAGTGTACACCTTGGAATTCTGGGTGCCTCAGCCAGGACCTAGGGGAATCGAGGGTGGTCCTCTGAGGGCAGAGATTAGTGTCCATCAGGGGAATGTGCAGCCCCACACTCTGGGTTTCAACAGGGACTTCTTCAAAGCTGTATCCCCGGGATATTGCAATCCTGAAAGCAATACCAGGACCGGCCTTTTACAACCTACATCTTTGATTTACTCTTGCTGTGGAATAAGCTTGGAGGCCAAGAAATCAAGGGAGGCAGGGGGCCGGCCAAATGTGGTTAGACACTGAGGGGTCTGACTTCAGGCTTAGTGGGGATATCAGAAAGTTTGTTTTTGTCCCCCACAAAAACAAAAACAAAAACTCCAAAGTGCCAAGCAGGGTTTTCTAGAGAAGGCTAACGCAGAGCATGTCGGAGTTCTGTTGTCTCTGTCAGCATTCCTGAAAAGGGGGGCCATGCACTTGCCTGAGTTTCACCTCCTTGACCACCAATGACTCATGCTGCTTTATGGAAAAGTCGGAGAGGTGCATCTCTTGACCCTGTATCCCAGGACTAGAGAAGACGTCTATGCCTGTGGTTGGTGCACTTCTTTGTGCTTCTGAATCTTGGGCTGTGAACTGATTGTCACTGCAGCCACCTTTGCTGGTCAGAGTGGGGAAGGCAGAGTTTTGGGCATTTAGCAAGTGGTGGACATTCTGGGTGACCTAAGGGGAAAACCCTGTCTGTAGGGTGGCCTTCGGAAGTGACTTGGGGATAGGCCTGGCCCCAGCTTTCTTTGAGAGTTGCTTGCTGCTCTCAGCTCATCTCAGTCAGCTTACTTTTTCTGCCCATACCCTGGGCACATTCCCTGTTGACACTGATTCTAATTGATCTGACCGGAAGAAAAGGAGATGGGGCTTTAAGCACCTTTCCCTTTGTAGATGTGTTTCTATGCAAATTTTGCAGGAAGGAGAATTTTAATTTAGTTTAAGTTAGTAGGGGAAAGACAATCTGCTATACGTGGAAAAGCTGAGGGTAGACTTTGGGAATGTGGCATCTTACAGCCTATCAGCTTTTTAATTTTATTTTTAAAAATTGTTTTTGAGAGGCTTACGAGAGAAAGCAAAACAAGGCCCATAATCTCACTTCTCAGATATTTTTGCTGATATTAAATTTAAAAATACTACATGTACCTACCTGAGAAGTATGGATAGAGCAGAAACCTATACTTTATCCAGTGAAATCCTCCTCCGTGTTTTTTATCTAAAGGTACCTGCTCTGTGGGTTTCTTATATTCCTTCAAGAAAAACATGCTTTCTTCCTCATGTATGTCTTTTTTCTCTATACGTTATGCTTTATTTGCACTGAGATCACATTGTCACATCATTTCATATTTTGCTTTTTTTAACCTCATAATATATCTTGGGAATTTTTCCATGCCAATGTATGGATTTAAAATAAACCTACTGATTTATTTTAGACAGCTGTATAATATTCCATTTTATGTTGTGAAGAAAGTGTTTACTGATGGGTGCTTTGGCTGTTACTTGTTTTCTTTCTCAGTTATAGTATTTTCAGGAATATTCTTGTCTGTCTTTTTTTAGCACACTTTTAGAGTATATTAATAGATTAAATACCTGCATGTGCTCTTATACTTTTGATGGTTATTGTCAAATTACCTTACCTTCTAATAAGGCTGTACCAATTGATATTCCTATAAATGATGAGTGAATATGCCCAACTTATTGCCTCTTGTTTGTATTGGGTGTCCTTATGCACCTTATTTAATTTTTTTTGCCAAAATTATGAAAATAGTATTTCATTGTTTTGTTGTATTTTAAGTATATGTGAGGTTTAAGATTTTCATAATTATTAACCATTCTGTATATTTTTTAAGTAAAAAGTCTATTCACATCATTTCTTCTTTTCTATTAGGTTGTCAGTTTTTTCTTATTAAATTGGTGAAGTTGGTCTTTTTTAGGATTCAATTTGACCTGCAATGTATTACCATAAGATGTTACATGTAAAATTGTGAAATAACTTGGGAGAAGAAGGTATAAGTTAGAAGACTAGGAAAGATTATGATTAGAGACCTCAGAGACTGCATTCCATCCACCCCGGTCAAGTGCTTTGTTCCAAAAGGAGACAATTGAGCTTTTTGCAAAGTAATGGAAAAAAGACTGATTTGAGACTACTGCTTTTCAATTTCCAATGAACTGGAAAGAAATATTTCTAACTAGGGTTTTGAGAAAGAATGCAATTTTGGCAGGAAGATTTAGTGGGGGAGAGAAAGGCTGCATTCTGGCAAGGGAGGTGGGCCTGGAGGGTAAAATAATACCTAGAGGGACCTCCTTTAGTAAATGGAATTTTAAAAAGCCCAGAGAACTTGGTCTCCCCAGGACTGAGGAGGTCCTTCTGAAGGATGTCGTCTGGGCTTTGGGAGCTCCTGATGCTGAATGTGCAACACAGGGCCCGTGGCAGGTAAATTGTTCACTGTTTAATGGAAACTCGCTCATTTGTTTTCCTAAGAAGCCATTGTGGACTATCAAGTAAATGGTGCACATTTGGAAAATGATCTGAATGCACATTTGGGGCCCAACTCTGTTCTGGCTTTATGGTGAGCTTTGGCGGCTTCTGGGCAGGACAATGTCTTTCTTTTCTAGGGAAGTGAGAGCAGTAGGTGCTTTATAAGGCCTGACCTGAGAGTGTCTTTTGAGAGTGTCCCTGTTCCTGTCTGCCTGGCATTCAAAGCAGTCGCTATTGGTGCAGGTCTTTTGTTAACTGACATCTTATATAACAGATCCACTATGGTGCTGATGAGCTGTGACGAGCGGTAATTAATATTCATTTATAAACTTCTTACTCCTGTGTTTTGCATTTCTAGGAGAAGAGTGCTGTGAAAAGCTCTTGGTGTTTTCTTCCTTCCCGCAGCTTCTTCCCTCCTCAGCCCTTAACCCTTGTCGGTTATAGAAACAGGGGAAAGTAAACTAACAGGCAAGCAAAAGCAGATGGACAGCCTCTTATTAAACTGTTTGAGGTGGGCAGGTGAGATGAAGGCGCACTGGACAAGCTGCAGCTGGGAGCTGGAGGCAGATTAAGACTCTGCCTCAAGCCAGTGACCCCTCCTGGCTCAGAGTCCAGAATTTTACCAGGAGTGCACTTGGCCATCCTGGGGATGAAGGTCACTGCCACCCTATGCAATAGGGATGACTGGGCCTAAAGTCAAAGGTGTTTTGGAAAGAGAGAGAACAGGAGAGAGTGGAAAAGAGAGTAGAAGGAGATGTTATTGTCTTAAGAGAAGCAGAAAAAACCACTTTGGGATAGATGGACCCTATCTGGAGCAGGTGGGCAGGTTTCCTGTGAATGAACTTGTAATGCTGGCCTCTGTGGCGAGAGGGGGCCCTTGAGAACGGAGGGTCCCTCTGCTCAGGCTGATCCAGTTTCTTCCCAGCAGGCACTGCACCCTTTGGCAACCACTCTGCAGGGGATTTCGATGACGGGTTTCTGCGAAGAAAACAGCGCCGGAACAGGACGACCTTCACGCTTCAGCAGGTAACAAGGTCCATCCCGATTCTGAGAATCAGTTACTTCCTGCCTCCGGGAAGTCAGAGCTGAGCAACTTCTTGTCGTTTAAAATAAGGCCAACTGATCATGTTAATGGATCTTTTTATTTTCTTGAAAAATTTATGCATCAAGAAATATGTCTGGGGGACGGTACAGACTTGGTCCTCGTGATTCCAGGAAGTCTAATGAGGAGGGAACCGTCATCTCTGCCATTTGCCTTAAGTTGATGGCGTGGGACACATCCCAGGTCAACTCACACAACCCTTTGAGAAAGGCAGGTCACACCTTCTGATCCCCAGTAGACGGGTGGGAAAACTGGGACCCATGAAGTTACAGGTGGACAGGCTACCACTGGAACCTTCATTTGTGTTTCCCAGGGTTGACTCTTTCCCCTGAGATCAGGCTCCATCCTGCTTTTGAGCAAAGTGGAGTCGTTGTGAAGGCTTCTGCAAGTGGATATCATTCTCCACATACCGTGGTGAAAGTTATGCACATCACTTCATGTTTGTAGAGCCTCCCTTAGATTTTTAATTCCTGTGACAATATTTAAATGTAAATGCAAGAAATATTCCTACTTCTCCTTATTTCTACTTCTTGGGAGAGCACTGAGGTTGTTATTAAGGCTGAATTCCTAAATCATCTGGGATTGAAATTCTCATTCTGCGGAATCCATTCCAGGAGCTTTTTTCTTTATCTCCTTCCTCCATTTGATCTGTGAAACTGCTTCCTCACCACTCACAGCATCTTTGAAATATGTATCTGCTCCCCCTCACCTAGCCACAGCCTCTCACCAGGAAATATTTTTTTCCTTTTACCAGCTGGAAGCTCTTGAAGCAGTCTTTGCCCAAACACACTACCCAGATGTCTTCACCAGAGAGGAGCTAGCCATGAAAATAAACCTCACGGAAGCCAGAGTGCAGGTAAACCTTCTTTTTAATTATTTAACTCTCTAATATTAAAACTGGCAAACTTTTTTTTTTTTTGACATCATGACTGCAGAGTGCACATTTGGCCAAAGAAAGCAAATGAAGACTATCTGTCATTTTCATGATGCACTTTAATAACATCAACATAATGTGGAATATTAGATTAGGTTGATTAATCGGTCATTCATAATTAACTAGTGATAATGTTCTACACTAATTTGTCCGCGTCTCTAAGGTACTAAATTACATCAATGCACATCCATTTCCTTGCTTTGGAAAAAAAAAAAAAAAAAGCTGAGATGCTATTCTCAAAGCAGATCTGACCGCTCTGGGGTGAGGCTGGTCAATTGCAGAGAACCGCGTTTTCAGATGGGAAGCAGGATAGGATCTGCTTTCCAGAAATTGCATCATATCCAACTTTTCCCCTGCACGTGGACTCTATGGGCAAAGTGGATCCGAAGAATGCGTGCAATTTAAAAATCTTTAAACAGCGCAGTGAAAGGGCTGAGCAGAGATGAGCACAGCCCGCGTGAATCGCCTCTAAGCAGGATTTCTTTTTCGAAGCTACATGGTGATTATGTTTAAGCGCACGAACCCGCCGAGCCCAGCAGATGTGCCCGAGTGGAGAAGAACAGATTCACAGTGCCGCCTCTCCGGGCGAGCTATTCTTTGAGCACAATTATATATTCATTTTATTTATGGGGTTTCCTCCATGCTGTTTCTGTTCTTTTTTATGTAGGGGCTTGGGGTTAAGACTATGCAAAGATCTAATTGTAGGAAATATAATAGTTTGCTTTCGGTTCCCCTGGGTCATGTTAGTATCTCTTAAAAACCAATGGCTGAAGAGAGATAATGGAATTCTGAGCAGTAAATTGGGGGTTGTAAACAAATTATTTCCCCTATAATCAGATTATGTGATCCTGATTATTAAATCTGAACATGAATCATTGGTCATATGCGGGCAAATTAAACTGATTATTATTTGGAAATGAAAATCTTCTTTGGCCAGGATACCGTCTATCGTTTCTTTTTTTAATGCCAGCTTGCCAATAGCTGCCTAAAGACTGAACTGCAAATTGAGATAAATGACACAATTATTGAACATTCAGAAGTGGAAGATCATAACTTCTCCCTGAAAGGTGCAAGGGTAAGATAGGGGTGGTGACAATTAAAGCTGGGGATTGTTGTCCAGGCTGTTGTTGGCTATTATGCAGCCAGACAATGGCTGCCGAGCATTTGTTTAGTGAGCTTCCGTGTGGGGACACGGGCTTCGGTGGCGGGAAGGGAGATGTGTTTACATTTATACCCCTTGCTCATTCA
>JAJEJO010001884.1:0-31928 GCA_020662805.1 Glaucomys volans
GGTGACCTCCCAAGAATGGTTTTACTTGCTCTTTTCCTTTCCTGGCCTCACCTATAAAATGGGAGTCACAAGAACACTAGCTGATCCATCAATCTGTGGCCACCAGGAAGCTGATTCACTGAGTGGGTTGAGCATCCTGCACACGACTTCTCCCCTCTCCCAACACAGACCCCCCCCACACTCTTTGGTGCTATAATACAAGGCCCTAACACCACCAAGGCTACACAGGCCAGTGTGACACTGTCCCTACTTTTGCTGTTGCTACACAGACTTCTGAGAGTCATGTGTTTCAGACCCGACAGGGACATCAGTCTTCCTCTGATTGGTCTTATTTTATAGATGAGGAAAGAGGACTCCCTACACCTGCCCAGAGCAGGACAGACCTATAGGTAGGGCTAGAACTAGAACCCAAGGGGGTAGGGTGGGGTCTAGCTGGTGCTCTGCCCTAGGGTAACCAGCCATCCTGGTGTGCCGGGGACCTTCACATCCCTCTTCCCAGAAAAACTCAGTTGCTGGTAAACTGGGGCAGTTGATCCCCAGCACACACTTGGTATGTGTGAGCTGTGTTGATTTATTAATCGGAAGTGTGTTTACTGTCTTTACAGTTTGTACAGCTAGGGGGAAAAAAAACCACACAGATGTCAAACCTGCATGCAGGCAATATTGTGAAGCCACTGAAATCTAAAAATTCATAAAATAGGCACTTTCAATTGGCCATGTTGCTTTTTTATACTTACTTCCCATGTCACATTGCATTAGATTATTCCAAACCTAAAGAGTCATCTGTTGCTGGCTGTTCAGAAGAAGGAAATGCACTTTCAAATTGACTGAGAAGGAATTCAACACTGTTAATGAAGAAGTTCCACAAAGTTCTAACTAACTTTTGGGAGCAGCTCACAATCCATCAGACTTAATCCTCTGTGTTTGAAAATTTGGGGCCTTCTGGAAAGCATTATAAGGAGCTTTTATTGTAGCTCACACCAATGGAGTGGAAGTGCTATACAAACTAAAATGTTAAATGATGTTATTAATCCAAATATCTTACCACAGTGGCTGTTTCTTTTGGAAGAGAGTGGATAAATCCAAGACCTCAGTTGGTCTGAAATATGCAGGTACTCAAGAAAAGTGATTGTTGCTCCCTCTGGTTCAATCTATAACAAAGGTTTATTGCATGCTTAATATGTGCTTGTCACAGGGTTCACTATTGAAGTACATTCATTACATTGAAGGAGACAGAAAATGGCTGCTATCCTCCTGGAGCTCTGGTCCAGTGGAAAAGAAAATTATATAATTAAGTGAGAGTGGAATTATAATTGTGATAAATGCTTTAAAACAGAGGACTGGGTGGTCTGGGAATACTTGACAGAGCACCAAATCTAATCTAAGGAACTGAGATTTAAGCAAAAATCTGCAGGATAAAGTCACCAGACTCAGACTTTTGGTAAATAAAATTCAGGGGGCAGGGGAGGAATGGGGGGACTGGCATGGCAGAGGCTCTCAGGTGAGGAAGAGGTTTAGCACATATTAAGATGCTGCAGGAAGGCCATTGGGCCATGACTTGAGAGGCACAGGGAACATATTTCTATTCCCACAACTGAAGATAATAATACTTTTGCAAACTCCACAAGCAATCAGAACCTCTTAGTGGCTCCATCAAGGCCACACCCTTGCACTAGACCTTCTGGTCAGTGCCAATGACATCACAGCATTGTCATTCCTGAAGGAGACCTTGACATCCAAACTTCCCTCAAGCTGAGACCAGGGCTCAGAATGTGGACAAGTTTCACCAGGGTGCACACAGCCAGCTGGAGGCAGAGTGGGAATGGTAAGCAGGTCCCTCCCTCCTAAGTCCCAAAGCCTTCCCACAGCTCCCTGTTTGCCCCCAACTTAAGACAAAATTTTCTCTCGAAGTCTTCCACTCCCAGAGCCCTTTTGTCTTTACCAGCTAAAAGAGCAACTCTTCCCTGCCCCCTGGATGTAGCGTTTCCTACTCCAAAATGTCACCCTCACATGTGTCACAGCATCCCAGATCCGTAGGGGAGTTTCTGGTGTCCCCGTTGGGAGTCTCAGGAATTTCTTGCATAATCACCATTGTTGGTTTTCCTTCCTAACTAGGATTTCAAGGCCACCATTCATTTTGTCACCAGTAACCAAAACGGGAGATAAACCTGTTTGACTCGAAAATCGCTTCTCCATCCTCTGGGGCCCTCCTTCTCCTCAGGTCCCTGTCTCAAGGTTCATCTTCATCCTCTGACTGTGAGTGACCTGATCAGATGTCACCATGCACTCTGTTAGGGAAGACTCTTGTCATTCAGATTATGCAGCAGGAAAACCCCACAGACCTAGGTCGCTGGGAAAACTTTGAGTATCAGATTTGTTTTTTAATGAACCCAAGGAAAGAACAGGAACAATCCTGCCTTTATCCCAATGTATTCCTGCAAGGAAATGCTCACAAGTGTTGTCCCTCTGAGAGAGACAGGTGGGAGCCACGGCAGTCTCTAGTTGGAAAAGGCTGCCTGCCAGCATTTCTTAGAAACGTGTCACTTTTTGGTGTCCCTATTTCCCTTTCCAATAAAATAATAATTTGGAAGGGTTTGAGATGAAGAGAGTAAATCAATACCAGATGGCAAAAGTTGCAAAAATCTTCCACCAATTCATCAAATAGCATCTAAGGGATTGAGAACTTCCCAGGGAAAGAAGCACCCCTATACTTAGAGGACTCAGTGAGCATCCATCCCAATAGGCTATGTAGTAGCAAGACTTGTGTTTAATCTTCAAGATGGTTATGCAGATGTCATAGAAGACCAGAATGATTCTGCAAGATGATGCTTTGACATTGTTCTTTCAGCAATCACTCAGTGCTGCCATGCTGGATCTGGAGAGACAGCACCTTGGAAGATCTTTAATATAAACCCTGGAAATGGAGATTAAGGTGAATAGGTTATCACCACTAACACATTCTTAATACACTCTTTAGATTAGGATCACTTTGTCTTTGCTGAAATAAATAAGTTAGTGTTGAATGCCTCTTTTCAGAGCTAGTTTTAATTTCTAAAGTGGGACAGAACTGTCAACACAAACACTTGCTATTATGAAATAAAGCATATCCCAATATTGAAGAATTTTGGTACAATCCTCATAGAAGAATCAAATGAGTTTCATCTTGTAATGACATGAAACCCCAGGAGGTTTGTTATGGTATTGTAAACCATTTTAGAGAAAAACAGCAAAAACTTGGCTACTGGAAAAGAAATAGATGAGGCTGTTTCTACACAGGTCTGTGAGTGGCCACACACAGAAGCCTGGCTGGAGAACTGATTGCATCTCAGACTCTGGGGTGTCTAGCCTGATGGCATCTGCACTCAATGTCCCACAGGGTCAATGATGGCAGCCTGGAGGAGGGAGTTCCCGTAGTTATTCCCACTTCTTTGCTCCATTTCTCTCTTTCCTCATCCTTCTTACCCTCAGAAAAGTTTTAGAAGTTGCTGTGTTTTGTTTTTGTTGTTGTTGTTGTTGACAGCAAATATAAAGTTGTTCTCTGAAATAATGTAACAAAAAGGAAATATTAAAAGACTTTGGGTGTGCTTCTTTCATAAGTGACTTTTGTTCTTTGAGCTCTCCCATGGCTTCTTAACACTGTCATGAAATAAGAAGACCCACCAAGTAGTGTAGCCTGAAAGTCCTCCAGTCTTGGAAAGTAATAACTGAGGCCTCAAGTTCTCCAAAGTCAGAACCAAACAACTCGAGGATTGCCTGGTCTCTCTCGCAGCCTTTGTGCTCAAAACATTCCTTTGAACTAGGAGATTTTCTTTTCACACTTTAGTAACAACACTACAAAATCAAATCCCCAAACTTCTCTCATGATGGGAATTTCCTGGGAGATTGCAAATTTTGATAGATTTTTTAAAATTTTTCCTGCTGTGGGTATTTTTTTCACTGTATTGTGGTATGTTGCTTTGCTTTTGCCAGGGCTGGGGGCCAAGTCCTGGAAAACCAATAAGCTACCTCAAGAAAATAATAAAATACACCACTGAACATTTCCTCTATGTCTTTTGCTGTGGTTTGAATATGGTTTGTCTCCACCAAACTCATGCTGAGGTTTGGTTTTCAATAGAACAGTATTGAGAGGTGCTGGGCCTTTAAGAGGAGTTATTGCTTTTCTCTTAGAAGTGAGTTCTCACCCTCAAGGAACTGCATTGGCTCCCTCAAGGGTGGATTCTTATAAAAAGTGAACCTGGCACCTCTGCTCAGCTTCTTTCACACAATGTGCTCTACCACACATACCTTCTTGTCACTCTCATACATGCTCCTGCCATGTGAGGCCATTCACCATGTTAGGATGTAGCATGAGACCTGCACCAGATGCAGCCACCTGCCTCCAGAACTGTGAGTTTTAAAAAAACCTCTTTTCTCTACAATGTATCTAGCCTCAGGTATTTTGTTTTAGTAATACCAAATGGACTACAACATATTGACCATACTCATGAAGCTCCCTCTGGATAGAAGACAGTTCCAACCTGTATCTTCAACCTGCTGACCTTTCTATTCACCAGGTCCTGACAGTTGGTCATTTCTTCCTTTTCCTCATTCCCACAATTAAAAAGAATTTATCTGCTGATATTGCTTGAATTTGCATTTTTATAACTACTGATGAAATAAAATATTTTCATTGCCATTTAAAATCTTTCTTCTGGGCTATACTTGTTCATATGCTTTATACTTATATCATTATTACTGAGATATTTATAAATTTTTTTAACACACAATACTAAAGATATCAATCCTTTCCCTACTCTGAATTCTGCAGCTATCCCTGAGAATTTTCTTATTGTTGGCCTTTCTCTTTTGTTTACAGTGGTTTGCAAGTGCATTCATTTTTGTGATGTCATTATTTAAGTGTATAACTTCTGCTTTTTATGGCCATCCCACTCACTTATATTTTCTTCTAGAATTTGTTTCATTCACTTTTTTTTACATTTAAACATAAACTCATCTGGAGTTTATTTTGCTATGTGATTTCAGGGAGAGATTAAATTTCTTCCTTGCCAAATGGTTAGCCAAATGTCTCAACAAAATTTATTGAATAAACTATTCTCTCTCTAGTGATTTATGATGCCAATTTTATTATACACTAAATATACATGAGTGTGTGTGTATATTTTAAACTCTATTCTGTAATAGTATTTTATTATACTTCATAATTCTTTTTAATGTTCAGCCTTATTGCATACTCATTCTTCTAAATTAACTTTAAAATTATTTTTTGAGTCCCTCCTCAAATTTCATAAAATTTCAATCTACTTGTATGAGTTCTAAGTTAAATATATGTGTTACTATATCTACTTTATCATCTGTTATCTACCTGTTTAGCTTTATATCTCTCATTTATTCATCATCAGTGCTATGGACCTGGGATGTCCCCCAGAAACTCATATGGTGAAGACTTGGGGCTTCCGGGAAGTGATTGTATCATGAGGGCTTTGATCTCATTAGTCCACGGATAACTGAATGGGTTAATGGGAGGTGGTGAAAAATGTAGGCAGGTGGGTCATGTTCAGAGGAAACAGCTCACTGGAAGCGTGCTTTTGAGAACTATATCTTGTCTCTGGTCCCTTCCTCTTTCCCTCTCTCTCTCTTTGCTTCTTGGCTGCACTGAGCTGAGCAGCTGTCCTCCACCATGCCCTTCCACTATAGTATTCTGCCTCACCTCAGGCCCAGATCTATGGTCACCTCAGCTTGGACCGAGACCTCTGAAACCAGGAGCCCAAAATAAACTCTTCCACCTCTAAATTGTTCTTGTCAGGTATTTGGTCACAGAGATGAAAAAGCAGACTAACACAGTGAGCAAACGACGATTTTTATTGTATTTTGTAGATGAATTAACTGAACCTCAGGAAGCTGAAATTACGTCTTTCCTAAGATCACACAGATAGTATTTTTAGGGAAATGAAACTACTCTGCACGAGACAATAATGCTGGATACCTGCTGTTATACCTATATCGGCATTTATAAAGTGTACAACACCAAGAGTGAACCTTAATGTAAACTATGGACTTTGGGTATCATTGATGTGTCAATGTAGGGTCATTGATTATACCAAGTGTACTGCTCTGGTGAGGGATGCTGATGGTGGAGCAACTTGTGAATATGTGGGGGTAGGAGGTATATGGGAACTCTCTCTAGTTTCTGCTCAATTTTTCTGTGAATCCTAAATTGCTCTAAAATATAAAAAACATTTAAAAATCTGAATTTGAAAGTATGTTTTATCTGCTCAGTCCTTTCAGTGGCCAGTAGAAGCCAGATTCTTCTTTTTTTTTTTTTTTTTTTTTTTTAGAAGCCAGATTCTTGATGAAATGTTCCTGATTTAGAGTCTGTAGATCAGTGTACAAGACTTGATATCAGTTTTCCCTTACAGGTACCATTACAATGTAGGAGTAATTAATCATCTCTGCCCTAAAATCCCTCTGTGCTCCACCAATTCATCCTTCTCTCCCCCATAACTATCTCCAGTTTGCCTTTTTTAGAATGTCGTATAGTTTAAATCATTCAATACATGTCCTTTTCAGATTGACTTCCTTCACTTAGTTATACTCATTTAAAGTTCCATCATGTTTTCATGACTTGATAGCTCATTTCCTTTTACCACTAATATTCCTTCTATGGATGTATCAGTTTGCTTATCCATTCTCTTATTTAAGGACATATTGTTTGTTTACAAGTTTTGGTGATTGTGAATAAAGCTGCTATAAATATTTGTGTACAGGTTTTTGTGTGATCTTAAGTTTTCAACCCATTTGGGTAAATACTAAGGAGCATGAAGAATATGTTTAAAAAACTGTCAAAGGACTTTCCAAAGTGGCTGTCCCATTGCATTTCCACCAGGAATAATCAAGTTCTTGCTCCACATCTTTGCCAACATTTGATATTGTCAGTGTTTTGGATTTTCTTTTAATTTGCATTTCTCTAATAATCTATGATGTGGAGTATCTTTTCATATTTACATTTATGGTATAACTTCTTTGTTGAGATGTTTGTTCAAATCTTTTGCTCATTTTAAAATCAGGTTTTGTTTTTTCTCATTGTTGAGTAGTTTTAAGAGTTCTTTGTTTTTTCTTGATAATACTCCTTTATCAGATATGTCCCTTGAAAATGTTTTCTCCGGTTCTGTGGCTTTTCTTCTTATTATCCAGACAGTGTCACTCACAGAGCAGAAGTTCCTTCTCTTCCTCCTCCTCCTCCTCCTCCTCTTCCTTCTCCTCTGCCTCTTATCCACTAGGTTTTTTTTTTTAATTTTAAGGAATTCCAGCTTATCAATTATTTCATGGATTATGCCTTTGGAATTGTATCTAAAATGTCATCTCCAAACTCAAGATGATCTAGATTTTCTCCTATGTTATCTTTTAGGAGTTTTATGGTTTTGCATTTTACATTTAGGTCTGTGATTCATTTTGAGCTAAGTTCGGTAAAATATGCAAGATCTGTGTCATGCATTTTCTTTTTTCACATGAGGGTATTCACTTGTTCCAGAAACATTTGTTGAAAAAACTTATCTTCTCTCCATTGGATTGCCTTGGTTCTTTTGTCAAAGTTCACTTGAATATATTTTTGTAGGTCTACTTCTCCGTTCTCTATTCCATTAATTTATCTATCTGCCTATTGTTTCACCAATATCCTGCCTTGCCTCAATGTAGCCTTATAGTAAGTCTTGAAGTCTGGTAGTGTCAGTCCTTCTTACATTTTTGCTCTTTTCCTTCAATATTATATTGACTATTCTGGAATTTTTTTCCCTCTGTTATAGACCTTAGAATTACTTTTCTTATATCCACACAATAACTTGCTGCGATTTTTTTAAAATTGGAATTGTGTCAATAAAGCAAATTGGGAAAAACTGACATCTGGAGATCATTTTGAGTCTTCTTAACCATGAACATTTATTATTTTGTTATTCTTTGATTTCTTTCATCTCCCTATTTCTTTTGGTATTCTTTGATTTGTAATCAGAATTTTATAATTTTCCTCATATAAACCTCATATATATTTTGATTTATGCCTAAGCATTTTGTTTCCTTTCCTCAGTAGTGTGTTGTACTTTTCCTCACCTGGACACATTTCTTTAAGCTTATTCTTAGGCATATTATACACTTTGGTTGTCATACATTCACTCGGAAAATGTTTAATGATCTACTTGGTGACAATCCCTCTGCTAGGTATCAATGATACAAAGGGGAAAGAGCCAGATTTGTTATCTGTCCTGATGGCAATTAATACAGGGGGACTGTACAGGAGAATATATGCATTAACAAATATCAGAGAATGTAAAATTTAACTGCAACATAATCTGTAAAGGAGAAATGTGGGAGATCTAAGATGTGGACTAGAGGGAGGCTGTGTTCCTTGTCACAACATGACTCGGGATTTAAGAAGAGGAAATACTGCCCACTGATACCCTGCTGTTTATCCCCCATGCATCCACTGCGATTGCCCACTGTCAGCCAGCATATCACCTGCCTTTTGAGTGCAGAGCACTCACTGACTGCCACCTATCACCTATCACTGACCACCTCTTGCCTGCCCATCACCTGCCTTTCACCTATGCATAGCCCACCACTTGATGTCCACTGGCCAATAGTCCACCATGAGCCTGCAGACTGCCCACAGACAACCATTGTATCATCTACTGACCACTGTTGCCTGGAAGTTCATTGTCACAGTACCCGCAGGTTTGATACATGCAGCTGCTGCTATCTTGGGACACTGGCCAGGGCCTGCAGGTTTGCCACCACTACCACCACCATCTCAGGACATGGCTACCTCAGTCTGGGGCTCAGGCCAGGGCCTGGAGATATATTGGTGTGCCCGCAGTCTGGTTGCACCTGAGGGTCTTCCTGCTTGTTGTGGTAGTGGCCACCATCTGACTGCCTCTTTACAGGGTCATTCCTTTGAGGGGGCACATCTCTGGTGATCTTTCTGCAAGTTGAAAGGGCATTGAGATCTTGGGACTGCAGCGAGACAGGGCCTGGGGAAGCTGAAGCCCAGGTCCATCAGATCGCAGCTGAGTTTGCATGGACCAGTCTGGGTCTGGCAAGCCTGTAGAAAGCCAGAGACTAGGGGCAGTTTCCTGGGAGGAGCACAGGTTGGAGAAACTGGAGAAAACAGGGCTCTCTCCAGCTCAGTGAGTCCTGAAGTGCACAGGGATGGAAGGGGCCAGCTACAACAGATGGGAAGACTGGAAGAGGGTCTCAGGGCATCTTGCTATCAGCTCACGCAATGGAGCACCCACTGAACGGGAGCTAACATCAAACTCCAGACAACCCCACCTATTGGTGGAGAGGGGAAGCTGAGAAAAACTTCTGAAAGCCAATGGAAACAATCATTCAATTTTCCATGAGACTTTCCTTTTCTCTTTTTTCACCCTCTCTCTCACCCTCTACCGTCTTTGAATCCAAATATTTTTCCTGCATCAATTTATTGAGGAATGGGATGTCTGAATAGTATATTATAGTTTTGTTGTGTATTCTTATGTTTTTACTTTTTAAAAAATCTGTATATATTTTTTCTCTTACATGTCTCCCTGGATTCTTTCTCATTTCTCTCATACTAAAAGCCAACCTCTATTAATTCCTCCCTCATTCTTACCATACCTCTGTCTTCTCTCTTTCTCCCTCATAAACATCACATCTTACACTACTTCTGTTCCCTCATCGTCCATCATTTGAAATAGTAAACCCTTTTACCAAACTTACTATTTATATTTTAGTCAATAATTGAACACTTCATTTCAGTTTATTGTGACAAAACTATAAACATCTTAATAGGAGCCATTTGGTTTAAGATGGTCTATTGTTTGCACTGAGTGCTATTAAAGTTGGCCTCCCCCTTAAAGGTGAGGTACTGGAAGCCTTCAGGAACACCATAAGACTACAGGGTAGAGTCTGTACTGCCTCAGCTCCACACCACTAGATGAGAAGACACAAAACCAACATAAAAAAGCAAGGGAACAAAACACCTCAAACAAACCAAGATGCTCCAACAATAGAATCCACAGACAACACAGTAGAGGAAATGTCAGAGAAGGAGTTTGGAAATACAGAAAGTGAAATATCACTTCAATAAAGAGGCAGAGATTATAAAAAGGAATCAAGCAGAAATCCTCAAAATGAAGAAAACAATAAACCAAATTAAAAATTCAATGGAAAGTATCACCAACAGACTAGACCAGAAGAAGACAGAACCTCAGACAATGAACACAAAATACATAGTCTTGAAAATAAAGTTAACTGCACAGAGAAGATGAACAGAACTTCCAGGAAATATGGGATAACATGAAAACCAAATTTAAGGTTTATCAGAATAGATGAAAGCATGGAGATACAAACCAAAGGAATGTACAATCTTTTCAATGACATAATATCAGAAAATTTCCCAAATCTAAAGAATGAAATGGAAAATCATCTACAAGAGGCTTACAGGACCCCAAATGTACAAAAGTTCAGCAGACCCACACCAGGGCACATTATAAAGAGAATGACTAATACAGACAATAAAGATAGAATTTTAAAGGCTATGAGAGAAAAAAAATCAAATTGCATATAGAGGGAAACCAATTCGGATCTCAGGTGGTTTCTCAACCCAGACCCTCAATGCTAGGAGGTCCTGGAATAATATATATCAAGCTCTGAAAGAAAATGGATGCCAACCAAGAACTTATATCCAGTAAAGTTAAGCTTCAGATTTGAAAATGAAATAAAAACCTTCCTTGATAAACAAAAGTTAAAAGAATTCACAACTAGAAAGCCTGTACTATAGAACATTCTCGGCAAAATATTCCAGGAGGAGGAAATGGAAAAAAAAAAAAATGAAAACCACCAAAGGGAGGAACTTCCAAACAAAAACTAAACAAAGAAACTATGGAATTAAATAATACAATCAATGATTTAGATAAGACATATATATCTAAATCATTGATTGTATATATGGAGTATTTCATCCATCACTGAGTGAATATACTTTCTTCTCAGAAACATATGGATCCTTCTCCAAAATAGGCCATATGTTATGCCACAAAGGATCTCTCAGCAAATACAAAAAAATAGAAATAAAAAACCTGCATTCTATCAGATCATAACAGAATGAAACCAGAAATCAATGATAAAATAAAAAATAGAAGTTACTCCAACTCCTGGAGACTAGCATTCTATTGAATGATGGGTGAATAGCAGAAGGAATCAGGGAGGAAATAAAAAAAATACTTGGAGGTAAATGAGAACACTGACACAACGTATCAAAATCTCTGGGACACTATGAAGGCAGTACTAAGAGGAAAGTTCACTGCATTGAGCTTATACATTAAAAGAATAAAAAGCCAACAAATAAATAACCTAACATTACATCTCAAAGCCCTAGTAAAAGATGGACAAATCAACACCAAAAGCAGCAGAAGTTAGGAAATAATTAAAATCTGAGCTGAAATCAATGAAATTGAAACAAAAGAAATACAAGTCAAAAAACTGACAAAACAGAAAGTTGGTTCTTTGAAAAAAATAAATAAAATTGATAAAATTGTTAGCTACACTAACAAAAAGAATGAGAGAGAAAATTCAAATTGCTAAAATTTGTGATGAAAAAGGAAATATCACAATGGACACTACCGAAATACAAAAGATAATTACAAACTACTTTGAAAATTTATTTATAATAAAATACAATATCTTGAAGACATCAACAAATTTCTAGAGAGATACGATCTACCAAAACTGAAAAAGGAGGACATACACAATTTAAACAGGTCAATTTTAAGCAATGAAATAGAGGATTCCATCTAAAGCATACCAACCAAGAAAAGCCCAGGACCAGATAGATTCTCAGCTGAGTTCTACAAGACCTTCAAAGAAGAATTAACACCAATACTCCTCAAATTATTCTGTGAAATAGAAAAAGAGGGAACCCTTTCAAATTCATTCTATGAGGCTAGTATCACTCTGATACCAAAACCCGACAAAGACACACCAAGGAAAGAAAACTTCAGACCAATATATCCCTGATGAAAATAAACACAAAAATTCTCAATAAAAATTCTGGCAAATGGCCTACAAAAACATATTAAAAAGATAATGTACCATGATCAAGTGGAGTTCATCCTTGGAATGCAAGATTGGTTCAACATACAGAAATCAATAAATGTAATTAATCACATCAGTAGACTTAAAGACAAGAATCATATGATTATCTCAATGGACACAGAAAAAGTATTTGACAAAATACAGCACCTCTTCATGTTCAAAACATTAGAAAAACTAGGGATAGTAAGAACATACCTCAATATTGTAAAAGCTATCTGTGCTAATCCCAAGGCCAACATCATTCTCAATGGAGAAAAATTGAAAAATTGAAAGCATTCCCTCTAAAAACTGAAACAAGACAGGGATGCCCTCTTTCACCACTTCTATTGAACATCATCCTTGAAAATCTAGTCAGAGTAAGAGAAAAAAGAAATTAAAGGGATACAAATATCACTGTTTGCTGATGACATGATTCTATACTTAGAAATTCCAAAAAATTTAACCAGAAAACTTCTAGAACTCATAAATAAATTCAGCAAAGAAGCAGGATGTAAAATCAATACCCATAAATCAAATGCATTTCTATACATAAGGGATGAATCCACTATAAGAGAAATTAGGAAAACTACCCAATTCACAATAGCCTCACCAAAAATAAAATACTTGGGAATCAATCTAACAGAGGAGGCAAAAGATCTCTACAGTGAAAACTACAGAACACTAAAGAGAGAAATTAAGGAAGACCTTAGAACATGAAAAGATCTCCCTTGTTCTTGGATAGGCAGAATTAATATTGTCAAAATGGCCATACTAACAAAAGTGTTATGCAGATTCAATGCAGTTCCTAATAAAGTTCCAATGGCATTCTTCATGGAACTAGAAAAAACAATCATGAAATTCATTTGGAAAAAATTAGAGACCCAGAATAGCCAAGGCAATCCTTAGCAGGAAGAGGGAAGCAGGAGGCATCACAATACCAGACCTTAAACTATACTACAGAGTCCTAGTAACAAAAATGGCATGGTATCAGTACCAAAATAGACAGGTAGACCAATGGTACAAAGTAGAAGACAAACCCACATATATACAGTTATCTCATACTACACAGAGGCACCAAAAATATACATTGGAAAAAAGACAGCCTATTCAACAAATGGTGCTGGGAAAACAGAAAATCCATATGTAACAAAATGACATTAAACCTATATCTCTTACCCTGTATGAAACTCAACTCAAAGTGGATCAAAGACTTAGGCACTAGAATAGAGACCTTGTGCATACTAGAAGAAAAAGTAGGTCCAACTATTTATCATGTCAGCTCAGGAACTGACTTCCTTAACATTACTCCTAAAGCGCAAAAAGTAAAATTAAGAATCAATAAATGGAATGGATTCAAACTAAAAAGCTTTTTCTCAGCAAAGGAAATAATCAATAATGTGAAGAGAGAGCCTACAGATTGGGAGAAAATCTTTACCTACACGTACCTCAGAGCACTAGTCTCCAGGAATATAAAGAACTCAAAAAACTTAACACTAAAAAAAAAAAAAAAATTCACCAAATAACACAATCAACAAATGGGCAAAGGAACTGAACAGACACTTCACAGAAGAAATATAATTGATCAAAAAACATATGAAAAAATGTTCATCATCTCTTGCAATTAGAGAAATGCAAATCAAAACTACAATTTCATCTCACTCCAGTCAGAATGGAAATTATCAAGAATGCAAGCAATAGTAAGTGTTGGCGAGGATGTGGGGAAAAAGGTACACTCATGCATTGCTGGTGGGACTGTGAATTGGTACAATCTCTCTGGAAAGCAGTATGGAGATTCCTCAGAAAACCTGGAATGGAACCACCATTTGACCCAGCTGTTCTACTCCTCAGTTTATCCAAAGGACTTAAAATCAGCATACTACAGTGGCACAGCCACATCAATGTTTACAGCAGCTCAATTCACAATAGCTATACTATGGAACCAACCTAGATGCCCTGCAACGAATGAATGGATAAAGAAATTGTGGTTCATATACACAATGGAATATTACTCAACCTTAAAGAAGAATGAAATTATGGCCTTTGCAGGTAAATAGATGGAAGTAGAGAATATCCATGCTAAGTGAAATAAGTCAATCCCAAAAAACCAAAGGCCAGATGTTTTCTCTGATAAGTGGATGCTGATCCATAGTGAGTGGGGGTAGGGAAGAATGAAGGAACTTTGGATTATGCAGAGGGGAGTGAGGGGAGGGTAGGGGCAGTGGAAATGGGAAGGACAATAGAGTGAGACAGACATTATTACCCTACTGCATGCATGATTACACTACTGGTGTGACTCAGCACCATGCACAGCCATAGGATTGAGAAGTTATGCTCCATCTGTGTACAATGTATCCAAAATGCATTCTACTGTCATGTATAACCAATCAGAACAAATTTTTTAAATGTTTAGGAAAGGAAAAATTCATAGTAGGATGAGATTATATAACAGGGAAATCCGACTTGGGAAGGTCAAGGATGATTTGTCAGAGGAAGTGACAATTGACAGCTGAAGGACCAGACTGCAAAGAATAGAGGGGTAAGTTTTGTGGGAAATTGAGGTAGGAAAAAGTATGGAGTTCTGGAGGGAGAAAAAAAAAGATCAATAGCTGGAACAGAGAGAATGAGAAGGGTGTAAGGGCATGAAGTGCCTAATGATTGACTAAATAAAAAGCTTTGATCTTTACATTCAACACACAGGCGTCGTTTACCATCACATTGCTGCCTATTTAGCATCACTGATCTATGTTACTCACATTTATGTGCATTATGATTTGAGCATTGTTGTTTATGAAATGTCTCACAAGACATTTGCTTTTTCTAACAAGACACATGTCTAACTGTTGTTGTTTGTTGTTGCTTTACTGGAGACCACACATAGCAGTGGGGTTTGGCTGGATAGACTACTTTTAATGTCTCTCTGCTTCCTCATTCATGGTTAATGATGGTGCCAACCATGAAGAAGAACTCTAAGTATTAAATTCAATTATGTTTGCAAACATCTAGCATGGTGTTTGACACTTAGCAAGGAATAAATATTAACTATTATTCTTTGTATAGAGTTCAAGAGGAACCAAAGAAGGAAGCCAAGCAGTCTTATGGGTCTCAAACCATCTTCATGAAACTGGCCAAGTGAACATACTTCAAAGATAAGGTTATCTACTCACTCTGCTGTTACTAAAAGCACAAATGAAACTGTCTAAATAGAAATAATACTCAATTTGAACAAATAAACATTAAGTAATAAAAAAGTACAAGAAAAGTTATTTGGCCTTTGGATTTCCTTCCACTGTAAACAGACATACTCTAGATGCTCTGGTGTGTGATTATGACTAAATATTCTGTAATATCTCCATTAGATCTCACTAAACTTTTATGGATTTTAGAAAATAATTGCTGTGAGTCATGTTCTTTATACTACTATATACTAGGCTGTCCTTTTGACTTGCTTTCCCCACTCCTAGCTTCAATTACAAGTATGTCCATCATTTGTCTAGTCATTTGCAGATAGTGAAAGTTCAGTTCAGTATAATGCTTGTATAGCTCTAACATATCATCTAATTAAAATACGTCCCTTTCTTTTGTGACTTGAAAGTCTAAAGTGGGAAGGAGCTTTGGCCAACTTCTTTTCCCATATTAAGCTCCACCATCACTTTCAAAGTTCCATTACTTGCAAACTGTTGGTCTGAATCTCTCCAGGGTTGGGCATGGGCTGGGAGTTTGGGGAAAGGTCGGAGAAGAAAGGGACAGAAGGGCATTACCTGGATGGCTGGTATAAATGTAACCTGAGTAGACCCTCTGTATGTTGTAGACCTCTGTGATGATGTAGTCTTTCTTGGTGTGTTCTTCAAGGTTCTCTTCTCTTTGATACCCTATGACAATTGCTACAATCTTCCACCTACAACTCCCTTCACATAGATAAGCCTCTCCCTCTGGTTGGCACCATGATTTCTAATGGTTTCTTTCTCCATTGGAGTCACCTTTCCTGGAGCTCCTCTCAAAATGGTACAATCCAGATCCATTCCATGTACCCCATAGTTGGCCCATGGGGAACTCACACCTTCTTTGTCCTGCTCAACTCAGTAAGTCAAGTTTTGTTTGTTTGTTTGTTTTCTAATCAACTTCTACCCTTGGTTTTCCTATCTTGGCATCCTCAGCAATCACAGATTCTTGCCTTTAGACTTTCTGGGGGTCAGTCAGATACCAGTTCCTGTTCCCCTCTCTCTAGAATCAACCTCAAGCTTTTCAAATGACAACTCTCAAAACCTTACCTCTTGACCTGAAGACCCTTCTCCTTTCCTCCATATAGGAAATATACTGGTCTACTGGCTGTTCTAAAAAAATAGTCAACACAGGTCTCTTTTCATACAGTGAATTTTTTGCCTTCTCTTTTTCAGTCTAGAGAAGAGTGACAGACTAATGCTGATAGAGCGTTTCACAATTTCTTAACCGATACTATATAGACAGTCTACCATCACTCAAGAAATTCAGGATGTAGAGATAACAAACAACTACTGTATTTATTCTCAGCTCTAGGGGCCTCAGATGAAACTGAGTGGACAGGAAAAGTTCCATATTTAGCATAGTATTTGTGTGTGTGAGGGTGGGTGTGTGTGTGTCCTCATGCAAGAGAGAGAGAGAGAGAGAGAGAGAGAGAGAGAGAGAGAGAGAAGATAAAGGGAGAGGGAGAGAACTGAGTTTCTACTGGTAGTTCTTCAATACATTATAATTTAAATCATGTTCCTTGACGAAATGCATTTGGAAATGCAACTGTGCCCTATTGTTTTGCTCTTAAGTATGATGTAAGCTAGAAATTTGAGATCATTTTTTATCCATGTTGGGGGAATGTTCTCCATGTAATTTGCTTAACTTTTATCAGAAATGGATATTGAGTTTTGTTAAATGTCTTTTGACATTTATTAAGATGAATATGAAGTTTGTTTCTTTTGATCTTGATATAATCAATGGTATTTTTATATTTCCTAATATTAGATCATTTGTGGTTTCCTAGAGCATTATTCTTTTAATACAATATTAGATTAGATTTGCTAGTGTCTTATTTAAGCATTTTGTATTTGTAGTCATAAGTGAGCAGGTCAAAAATGTTTTGCTCCATATTTGGCAGGATTTAGTACATGCTAGCTTTTTAAAAGAAAACAAAATATAATGTATTCCATATTTTATTCCTTCTATAAAAATGTTTAAATTGAAGTATAATATGTGTACAAAAAGTACACATATAAGTGAATTTTCACAAAGTAAACACACACAAGTAAACAGCATCCCAATAAAGAAACATCCTAGTAAGTTCCCTCATTCTCCCATCTCCTAACCCAAGGTATCGATTATCTGGACTTAGAACAACATGGATTTATTTTATCTGTTTTCAAACCTTATGTAAATAGACTCTCACATATCTCCACTTTCATGTGTATCTTCTTTAACTCAATATTTGTGAGATTTAGCCCATATTATTTTATGTAGTTATATATAATTTATTTTCATTGAAATGGAGTATTCATATATATATATATGTATATATATATACATATATATTACACACACACACACATATAAATATAAATGGGGGTGGATGGGGATGGGTGGGGGTAGGAGTGTATGTATACATATATACCCCAAATTACTTATCCATTCTACGATTAATGAACACTTGGGTTATTTTGACTTTGAGACTATTACAAATGCTGCATCTGTAAACATTCTAGCATATGTTATTTCTTTAAATATATGCACATGTCTCTGCTGCATCATAAAAGTAGAATTAGTATTACCTCTACTGTATGTTCATATGGTATATTCACCATTTTCTTACTGTTTTGTAAGAGTCCTTTATATATTCAGGGTGGAAAGAGATGTATCATGTAAACAGTAACCATAAGAAAGTTGGAGTGACTATACTCAGATAAAAAAGACTTTATAACATCAGACCAAAAAAAAGACAAATAAGAACATTTTATAATGATAAAAGGATCAATCCTTCAGGAAGTTGTAACAATGACAAACATATATACACCCAATAACAGAGCCCCAAATACACAAAGCAAAAATTGACAGAATTGAAGGGAGAAATAGACAACTCAAAAGTAACAGTTGGAGACTTATATACCACACTTTCAATAATAGAGAAACTGGAAAGAAAATTGACAAGAACTATAAGATTTTAATATAATTTTTATGGCTTGAGGTTAGGCAAAATTTTATTATACATGACACCAAAAGGACAAGGTACCAAAAAAAAGTAAACAAACAAAAGAACCTATAAAAATTAGACTTCATAAAAATTAATTTTTTTGTTTCAAAGGAGACCATTGAGGAAATAAAAAGACAACCAGAGAATGGGAGAAAGTATTTGTAAATCATAGATCAGATTTTTAAAAATCCTTGTCTCTGGATTACATAGACAATGCTAACAACTCAACAAAAAAAAGAAAAATGACTCAATTTAAAAATGAGTAATGGATATAAATAGACATTTCTTCAAAGAAGATATACAACTGGCCAATAAACCCATAAAAATATGCTCAGTATTAGTCACAAGGGAAATGCAAATCAAAACCACAGTGAGACAATACTTCATGTTCACTAGGATGGCTACAATGAAAAATACAGATTATAAAAAATATTGACAAGGATGTGGAGAAATGACAACCTTTGTAGATTGCTAATGATATTTAAAAAGTAGTGCAGGCACTTTAGAAAGCAATCTTGTATTTCTTCAAAATTTTATACATAGAATTACCATATGACCAGCAATTCCATTCCTAAAATATACCCAAGAGAAGTGAAAACATATGTGTACAAAAAGTTGTACACAAATGTTCACAACAGCACTATTCACAATAGTCAAAACAAGGATGTAACCCAAATGCCCATCAAGTGGTGGATAAAAAAATGCAGTATATTCATACAATGGAATGTTTTTCAGCAAAATAATATTAATAATGACATACTGATAAATGTTGCATTATGGATGAAGTTTGAAAACATTATGACCAGTGGAAGAAGCCAGTTACAAAGACCATGTATCACATCCATTTAGATGAAATGTCCAGATTAAGCAAATCCATAGAGACAGAAAGCAGATTAGGGATGGCCTGGGGCTGGGAGATTTGAAGACGGGAAGATGATTGCTAATTGCTACAAGGTGTCTCTTACAGGTGATAAGATATTCTAAAATTGATTGTGGTGATGATTCCACAACTCTGAATATACTGAAGATCCCTAAATGGAGGAACTCTATCATATGTGGATTATATCTCAGGAAACCTGTTTGAAAGGAATGATTCCAAACTTGAGACAGTCATGTTGCACTCCTTAAAGTACCATCATTCATTTTTATTTCCCATAGTACTCAGGATGCATTGGTAAGTGGTTAATAAATGCTAATCAACTAAGAAAACATTTAGTCAAACGAAACTAAGTGACGGGACAGGATGCTTTAAGACTTGTCCTGCACACACAGACTTAGAGCCCTGTGTGCAATTTTTATCTGATGAAGAACAGAACCTTTTCCTGGGTTAGATGTGGAGGGGAAGCACCCCAAACAACAAGACAAGCAAGCTACAAGCTGCGTACTCCTATCTGCACGACTGATAAGGACCATCTGATGCCGCTTGTTATTCAATGAGGCCATTCTCTCTGCAAAGTCACAATATTTATTTTAACACCAGTGACTATTGAGTGTGTGTATATATCTTTATAGTGATAAAACATTGCTCTAATATGTATACAGGGTCTGAACTAGATCAATTCATCAAGGCAATCACGCAGGCCCACGAATGAGGGAGGTTGTTTATACAGCGGGTTGATAGAGTTCTGTGATACAAGCCACGAGGAAGCACTGTCTAATGCTCATAATGCATGATATATATTTCACAATATGGGCGTTATATAAATAATTAATCATGTGAGCTGGAGAGAGCACTAACAGAATAAAGAGAGAGAGAGTATACAAGAAAGTCTGCCCAGATACTGCCCTCTTAATAGGTGGGCTAGAAATGTGCAGGGTGGCCAAGTACAGCACACGGGTGAGGGACATACTTTCTCAAGCATTGCCTGGTGGGATGGTTGCTATTTCCAAAGGCACAATTTTGTAGCATTTTATGTATAGGTTAAAAAAAATGTTCCCGTTGTCTGTTTATATGAAAGTCACTGTGGAAAGAAATTGCCCCGTGAAATGACTCAAGAAGACACAATTGTTTGAACTGCTTAGATGCCCGTATTTTTCTCAGAAATGTTCTGTTCAGGAATAGAGTAAGCTTAATTGGCAAGATATTGACTAGCCTATATGTAATTTATCTTTCAACCATTACTCAATGCTTCCCCAAGTACCCTGTTGTCTACCTAGAGAGGAGAACTGTTCTGATATTTAGCTCATGTCCCCAAGGACCTCTCCTTCCCTAATACATATGTATTAATTTCCATTAACCTCATTAGAGCAAGAAGTAATGTGGGTACGAGGAGGAGGCCAGACAGCCAGAGGGCAGCGGGCGTCTATTACGGTACATGAGTAACTCTTCCCATTATCATTCAGCCTTTATTCGCTGAATGAATTCACATTGTGACTAACTCATCTCTGAGGCCTGGTGCTTTTCCTCCAGGACTACTCCTGGTGATGCACCAACACCCTCACACTATTTTCTAGAGCTAGAAGTTGCAACAGCTCTAAAAGACATGGGAGAAAAAAAGCAGCTCTCTAGATGAATGCAGACATTTGCAGGAGAAGCTCTTATGAAAGTCCAGTGGCTAGTGGCACCCAGGGAGTCTGGCTTATCGAGAGGCCAGGCCTATGAATCATGGCTGTTCCCCGTCAGTCCACACCCTGGAGCTTGGGCGATCTGTCACCCCACCCCCACACACTTAGGCCATGGTGGTGCAAACAGATACTTCAGAAGCTCTTCTTGAAACCCTGTAATTCAGTAGTGGAATTCATTCACTTCTCTCCTCAACTCTCGACCCTTGAACAGTAATAAAGAGGCACCAGCTGTTGGTCGACCCTGGGACGGACACAAAGGGTAACAGGAACTGCTGATATCACCCTTTGGGTTTCCTTAGGTTCTCAGGGACGACAGGTCTAAGGCTGTAGGATCTGCAGGGACAATTTATAGGTCTTCTAGATAGTGACAGGATCAGAGGGGCTCTGTCCAAAATATGAAGGCACCTCTACTTTCTGAGTACACTTCAGTAAAATCATTGTGTCTTGCCTCTGTGGAAAGTCTTATCGTACTCCTTTGAACAGGAAAAAAAAAAAATCCTAGTTTTAATGTAAACAGTGAAGCCAAGAACTTGAGCATATATTCTATAGTGGTGTTAAGAAGATCAGAAAAGGGGACCAGTCGACAGGGTCAAATGGTGCTCCAAGCACCATTTGAAACAAGGGTGGAAACCTGTGAGGTTTCTGAACCCATTTGTGTGGATGATTTCCGGCATCCATGAATTGGGAGATTTAGGGAGAAACTGAACAACGTCTCAATGGTCTCTGTTAGGGTGGGGGTTTTTCAGGTCAGTACAATGGAGAGAGAAAAAGAAAAGAGATTCGAGAGTGAAAGTCACGTCACACAAATCAAGTCAGAAGAGGAAGGATGTGAGTATATGGGGGCCTGATGGATAATGAGAAAGTTAGGGAATTAGTGAGTTGGTCATCCATGGAGGCGTTTAGTCCACAAGAGTACCACAAAGTAATTAAGGATTGAAGAGATTGACTAGCCTAAAGTCAGACAGCTAACAAGAAACAGACACAGTATTTAAACATGCTTTCTCTAACTCCAAATCTAACACGTTAGCCACCTCTGTATGCTGACCACAGACACCACCAGTAACTTCCATCCTGCCTCTGGTTAAAGTGCCGATTCCAAACAACTGCTATTAGAGCCAAAGGGAAGAGACCCAATTCTGGACTAGGGAAGAACCATTCCAACTAAGAGATGGATGTACCTTAGGGGTGTCCTGATTCTGTTGTGAGACATGATCCTTTCTGTTAGAGCATATTTACAAAATGCCAATTAACAGGATGGTTTAGAAGATCCACATTTTATATCAAACTTTATTTTAATCTTTCAGCTCTATGTTCATTCAATAATTTAATTATAATTTTTAGATCCTAAAAAAAGTATATATGCTTTGGGTTTATGACCATATACTTAAAGTCCAATATATTCTAGATTTTTAAAACAAAGCATAATAAAAAAAAACTTGAAGTCACACCCAATTGGTTTTGTTCTGTTTCATAAAATCTCCCACTTGTTTGATGAATGATTGCAAACCAAAGAGTTATTCCACACCTTCGTCCATGTTTGTTCCTCCCAGTTAACAATAGTACAGCAGCTTAGCTATGCTACCAATCATATTAGCAATGATGATATATTGCTATTTCACTCTTGCTTTGAATATTTAAAGGAAGATTTGCAAGTTGGTTTTTTATTGCATTGGGTTTAGGTTTTGCATTTATATACTTTTAGTCTTTTAGATGCCCTTCAGGGGCAAAGTGGTACAGGAAGATCCTGCTTCTCCATATAATGATAGGCTTATAGCATCTCAAACCCAGAAATGAATGGGAAACCTGGTTGGTGTTCCTCTGGGTGTAGGGAGCCTCCTGCAGGGTCCCCTCTCAGCCACGCTGACAAAGACCTGTGGGAACTCTGAGCATCTTCTGGCTGCTGTGATTATAGCTCCCAGGAACAAGACAAGCCTCCAGATTGGGGAACCTGTGGAGTCCCTAAACCTGAGTGACCCCATTACGGGACACTTCAGGAAACAACTAAACCTTCGTCATTGACTAATGATGTAACCTTTTTTTCTCTAGTCTCAGCCATCTTCCAATCTCTTCCATCTTCCATCTCTTCACTTGAAGTTAGTACCAGGTGAGCCTGCAGGCGCCACTTGGCTGTGGCTGGGCTTGGCTGTGGTGGACCCAGCAGCAGGAGCTCCAGGCTCTCCTTGTTCGTTGTTCTTTATCTAGCTTACTGCATGTTTTTCTGCCATGGACTTTTTTATTATTCTAAATTGTGGGTGAGATAATAGTTGGCTTCTCAAAGTGCAAAGGCTAAATCTACTGATAAACTGCAGTTGCTACCAGGAGATCGACACCACCCAAACTGCCAAAGCAAGCATGATGTCACTTCCTGCATGGCATTTCGGCCTGGGAGGTCATCAGGGCCAAAGGCAAGAGGGTTCAGCGAGTTGCCAGAGCAGCTCCTCAGCCCATTCTTCTAAGAAAGAAACATGGGGAGAGTTCTTTTCCTCCATCGTGGGCCTCACTCCTTGTTTCTCAGGAGATTTATAGTCAATCAAGCTTTTCAAAGACATGAGTTTGATACCTATTGTTCCTACTAGGAAAACTTAACTCCTGCGCTTTGTTAAAAAGGCAGAAATAGCTGGCGCAGGCCTGTAATCCCAGCGACTCGGGAGGCTGAGGCAGGAGGATCGCCAGTTCATAGCCAGCCTTGGCAAGGGCAAGGCGCTAAGCAACTCAGTGAGATCCTGTCCCTAAATAAAATACAAAATGGAGCTTGGGATGTGGCTCAATGGCCAAGTGCCCCTGAGTTCAATTCCCAATTCCAAAGGAGAAAAAAAAAAAAAAAAAAAAAGGCAGAGATAAACCCAGAACAACTAGGTCATCCATTTCCTCGCCAACTAAAAGTTTTCTCAAGTATGGTGTAAAAACCATTTGTAGCATAGTTTGACCAGAAAGTATGCATTCAATTCATAATATGAGTTAGAATTTTCTAAGGTGAGAAAGCACTGGCCTGTGAGCTTTTGAAGGTCTTGAAAGGAACAATAACATTTGTGTGGTTTTGAAGTTCTAAAGGTCCTGAAACAGATAAAACAGTAGTTTTCTCTTCCTGAAGGCAATCAAATATTGTCAAAAGAGCCACCATGTAGGGCTGGGGTGGGGCTCAGTGGTGGAGCATGTGCTCAGCAGCACTGAGGTTCTAGGGTCAATTCCCATTACCTGCCCCCCACAAATGGAGCATCTGGTTCTTGGAAAGCCTAGCTAAAAAGCTCTGAGGCTAGCCTAGATCAGGGAGGGGTTCAGTGAGGGCTTTTCATGGTGGGGACTCTCATTGGACAAGTAGGAGTTAATGTATCAGGCTATGGAATGATGGAATAAAAGGGAAATAATAATTGTCATCAGAAGATCTTTAAGTCTTGATTCTTGTTAGGGACAGAATTGTTTACCTTCCCCCCACCCCAACTCACAAATTCATATGATGGATCCCTGACCTCCAAGGTGAGGATGTTTTCAGATGTGGCCTTTGGGAGTAATTAAAGTTTGATTCGGTCATGAAGGATGGGGCCCTCGTGATTTGATTAGTAAAGTTATAAGAAGAAAATCTCCATGCTGCACCCTGCCACATACACACTTTTCCCCTCCATATACACACCAAGGAAGGCCAGGTGAAGATGCAGCAAGAAGGCAGCTATTTGCACACAAGCGAGGAAGCCGCTGTCACCAGACGCCAGGTCTGCTGGGGTCTTCCTCTTAGACTTCCAGCACCCGGAATTGTGAGAAAATAAATTTCTATTGTTTAAGTCACCCACTCTATATTTTGTGAACTATCTAGGAAAACTAATATAATCTCTCCTTATTGCCTGTGTTAACTTCATAGAAAATTAACTTTTCTCTATGGTACCAGACCTGTTTCCATTTTTGCCATTTCTGAAATACAAATGGCTTTCACAATCACCTTGTATATTGAATGTGCCAGTGTTTATGTTGGTCTGAAAATCTGGTGTTAAACATTATTGTCTTTTCTATAAATGGGTTTCAGAATTGGGGGAATATCTGATACAGCAGTTTATTTTACCCAAAACAAGGTGGCAAACAGAGGCAAGGTTGTGACAGTAGAGGAGGCTGCAGAAGTGAGCAGGGATCATAATACAAGGGGTGAGGTTAGTTTGGAAAAGAGTGAAGACAGGATACAGTTCACATGGGGGGGAAAGGACAGGTCAAAGGAGATGCCAAAGTCTTTGAAACTTCTTCTCCTGAATTGCCAACATGGATGAAAGGAAGCACTGTTTATCAGGTTATCCAAGCTGGGATCCTAGGATGTACAAAATCTCTTTCCTTCCCCCTCCATCCAACCACTGGGTGCATTCACAGCAGAAGGAGAGGCTTACAGAGCTCTAGTCATGACAGGAAGTATGCAGCCTGGGGGAATCTTGGCGCTTCCTTTTCTAGCTGTATCAAGATGGGTCAGGGACCCCAAGCACTAGGCTTCATTTTCCTTGCTTGTAAGAGAGGATAATATTAGTACCTGTCTCAGAAAACTGTTGTGGTGATTTATGACATCACACACAGCGCAGTGCCCAGCAAGCAAGGAGGACTCCATGACAATGGCGTAACCATGCTAGTTGGCAATGTGATGGTGTTGGTGGTGTTTTAGAATGCTGGACCAAACATAGAAAAACTCAGAATCATTCTATTGTGACAGAGGAAGAATACTGTCTTGGGTAAGAACAACATATTGAGAGAAGAGCATATGATGTACTATAAAGCATGGGGAAAATGAGGACTGAGCAGGCAAAGGAGAGCTTAGGAAATTCCCTGAGGGTGAGAACTGACGCTGTTCAGGATGAGAAACCTGGAAGGGGAAGCCAAAAGGCAACCCGGCATCTGCAGCAGGATTGAATGCATGCACCCTGGAGGGAGCCTATCAGGGAAGGTCCAGGAGTGGAGGGAGCTGGCAGATCCCCACTGCCTCAGTCCAGCCTGAGCAGGCAGACGGTCTGAGCAGAGATGGAACCAAGCTGGTCTTCTAGATTGCCTCCAAGAGCAGCTCAGATTGAGGAGTTCTGTGAAAGCTGGGACTTCCAACACTGAGGCCAGTGTCTGAGAGGCATCGCAGTCACCAGAGAGATGAGCGGGGTTTTGCAGACAAGGTCGCCAGGGAATTCTTGGTATCTACAAAGACATGAGGTGTTTCAACATCTCAGATTTCCTCAGCTCCATATTGTACAATTCCCCTCATGTTATTTTTTCTGAAAATGGAATGTGTCCTGTTTTGATTGTTTTCTTTCCACTAAAAATGTGTATACAAAATCCATGGTGCTACCCCCAGTGGCAGTTTAGACTCAAGGAAACAGCACATTGTAATAGTGTAACTTAAAGACATGAAATACACTACTTAATCTTCTTACATAACTCTGTGGCATTTGACCTGAAAGTCACCTACTCCGAGGAATGCTAGGAAAAGTAAATGCTCTGACTGGAGATATAATGCAGCTAATTACCTAGGGAAATCCATGTTCAAATAAATTGATTGGGAGGTCACACATAGTCAGGAAATGGGCTCATTGGAGGTGACAATAGCTAAGACCCCCAGCTGCCTGACCAGCTAGAGTGGATGTCTTCATGCTCCAGCCCAGAGCTGCCTTTCCAGTAAGCCCTTCTGAATATCTGCAAGTTTAATGCACAAAAGCTTTGCTCATTCATCCCGAAGCCTTGACAAATGTGCCTTTGCTTACTGGGGCTTCCAAAAGAAAAGGTTAAATGAAATCTGAATGGAATACAAATAGTTCTTCCTTTCAGGGGCTTCCTTCTCTGAGAGCTCATGCCAGAAAATGAACTTCCTTCATGACCACTAGGGAGCCCCCGCGGGTGATTGGTCTTCTAATGGCTGGAGATGTCCCCCAGGTTCCCTCTATCAATTCATGTGATTGCATATATATTTAATCAGTTTCCACCATGTTCCTGGAAAGGCATTTAGCCGACTGCCAACGAACTCCTCCTCCTGCTCCCCTACATCCATGAAGTCAGTTGGCGGAACCCTGGATCAGCCACAGGGACTCCATAATGTTCTCCTAGCATCACATCAGGCAAAACTAGCTTCTCAGCATGGCTTAGCTTCTTGTTCTGAGGGGACTTGCTCTCTTCCAAAGCTATGTGAAGTCACCTACACCCTTTACTTAACTATGCCCAATATTGAAATAGAAAAAAAAATGCATAGAGAGAAAAGAAGACCCTGGGTAGCCACAAATTAAAGCACAATGAATCCTGGCTGACTCGGCCAGGATGGTATTATGGTGCCGCAGAGAGACGCAGCCCTACAGAGAAAGAAAATCAATTTTCATTAATGATTTTGAGTGTGCCATTGGCCTTGGGTTAATTATTTATTTGCATGAGGGTTTAGATTTATCTCTTGGATATGCCAGATTTTATTTGAAAGGGTTTTAGTGCTTTTGACCTATGCTCAACAAATCTTCTTGACCCATATTTCATTTCACATGCAATGACACTAAGCAGTGATTGGTCATTTTTTTCTAGCTATTATTTCAATCAACTAATAATGAGGCTGACTATGTGCTGGATACTATTTGAGATTCAAGGAAGAGAAATGTCCCTACTGTGATGTAGCTTGACATTCTAACAGTGGGAGAGACAAAGAACCAACAAGCAAATTAAAAAGAAACATGAACCCTGCATAGAAGATAAAAATGAGACATTTTACCCCTGTGCTCTATCTCCCAGAAATTCATGCTGTAGTTTGATCATGAGAAAAACACCAGACACATTCCACTAAAAGGGCACCCCACAAAACACTTGTCCAGGACTCCTCAAAACTGTCAAGATCAACAAAAACAAAGTCTGAGCAACTGATGCAGCTAAGAGGAGCCTACAGAAGCATGGCAAACAAATGTGATGTCTCCTAGATGGGATCCTGGAAGAGAAAAGAACATTAGGCGAAAACTAATGAAAACAAGGCATGCGAACATCATACTTTCAGATAGTGATAAAAATGATAGGGAAAATTAAAAGGCATGATGCTCAAGACTAATAGAGGCAGGGAGGGCTTCCATGGTAAGGGAAGCCTCCCTGAGGAGGAGATAGAGGAGGTCCAACTTGAGTGTTGAGAAGGCACCAATCTGCAAAGTAGAAAAGAACATCTGAGGAATGGGGACATGTAAGGAGAAAGGCCTGGAAGGCCTTTCTGTGTAGTCAAGGAACACAGAGGAAGCTTGCCTGGGCAGAATCTAGCAAGCAAGGGGAAGAATGGCACAAGATGTATCTGGAAAGGTCAGCAGGGACTAAATCATGACTGGTTCCGCTTCCATGAAGACATTGGTATGTTATTCAAAGTCATCAGAAAGTTCTGAGGCTGGGGACATAGCTCAGTTGGTAGAGTGCTTTCCTTGCTTGCACAAGGCCCTGGGTTCAATCCCCAGCACTGCCAAAAAAAAAAAAAAAAAAAGAGAGAGGGAGAGAAAGAAAAGAGAGAAAATATTAGGAAGGGAAGGGACATGACCTAGTTTCTCTTTGAAAGATTATTTCAGCTGCTGTTTTAGTGGTTGCCAGGGGTGGGGGTGGGGGATGAGGAAATGAGTAGTAGACTGTTTGATGAGTATGGAGTTTCTTTCGGGGGGTGATGATCATATTCTAGAAGTGGGTATTGGTGATGCTTTGACAACCTTGGCAATATTCTAAACCCCAGAGAAATGTACATCTTGCAGTGTTTAATATTGTGAGTTTTTTGTAATATGAGTTTTATCTCAATTTTTAAAAAGTAAATGATTGTAGGAGTGAGAACAGGTATTAAGCAGGTAGTTTGGCTGTGGGGCTATTGCTGGAATACAAGAGAGAATGTTGGTGGCTCAGATTCAGGGACAGCCACAGAGAAGAGAAGTGTTGGGATGCAAATGTTTTGCAAGCAGAGCTGGTAGGATTATTTTGGAGTTGATGTGACAGAGTGGGTTATTGAGGGAGGCTAGGAAGTTAGGATCTTAAAAGAGACACTTTGGATAACTTCTAGTTTATTAAGGCATTTTAATGTGAATTTTACATTTTGTATGTTAGTACACTTCTGACTACAAAATAATAGAAAACCCTAACTCCAGTGAGCTTAAATGGCATGTATCTTTCTTAGGACTGAAAAAAGTACAAGATCCCCAACACTTCTTGGCATACTTCACGTCTATTCCTAAATCAGTAATCAGCATGGAGATGTGATTGCTGTGGTTGATTTAAACGACCCTAGACCCATCCCCTGTAGCTGAGGAGGTTTGGTTTCTCCTGAAGCACATGGCAGCAGGAGGATGCTCAGGGGGGTCTCTTAAGAAGGGTATTGGAAAATGAATGCATGTTGGATGAGCAACTACCAGTGTGTACTCCATGGTGGGTGAACTGAAAATTTCTTGAGTTCAAAAGCTTATTCATTATAAACAGGGGAAGGTGCAGAAAACATAAGGTATATTATCATTTCACCAGCAATATATCTGATGAACTTTCCTATCTTTATATGTTTATTAGACCTGCAGAAAAATGCATTTTTGAATTGCACCTAACATTTGACAAGAAATTGAAGATTCAAGAACTTGAAACTCCAGGAAAGATTAATTAGAACAAGGAAAAAAAAATCAGGAAATCAAAGAATGATGTTTCATAATAATATCTACAATCAGTGAGCATTTCCTATGGATCTAAATCTTTCCTACTTAACATAAATTGCATCATTTAATCCCAATACACCTTATAATGAGGTCTTATTACTATATTTTTGCTTTACAGGGAGGAATGAAGAGTGAGGAAGTTTAAGGCAACTTTCCAATGTCACACATACAGCCAGGATTTGAACCCAGACAGTCTGGCTCCAAAGCCTGCATGCCTGATCTCTGAACTTTCTACACACCAAGCACTCAATCCAGACTTGAAAGGCTAAACTTCAGAGCAATAGTTCTCAAATCAGCATCCCCCCTTTTGAAAGAAAACTATCCTTCTATCTTCAGTAAGATTCTGATTTTTATCAATTGGTGTATGAAATCATTAATTGGTCTATGATGGACTTTACTATCTTTGCATATTCATTAGAATTGCAGAAAAGTGCAGTTTTGAATTGCACTAATAAAACCAACAGCCTTTTTCTTTCCTTCTTCCTACATATTGCACATCATGAAATTGACTTGAATTTTCAAACTTTCCCCCCTTCCAACTTGTCTAGACCCCCAGAAGGCAATCTTATGGAATCTGTCAATCTTTGGTGAATCACCCTTCTAGAGCATTTGCAGGGATACCAAGGAAAGACTCCAGTGAATTCTGGATCTGATGGGATTCTGGTCCCAATGACCTGTGCTGGCTTGTCAGTATATTACCTAAGTAAGCTAGATTATTGCTCAACCTTCTATGTAACTTTAGCTGAATAGATCTAGTCTTGGGGTCAAAGACTTTGTAGAGCTGACTTCCTATTGTGCAAGGGAGGTCGAGCCACTAAGCCTCTCATTTGTCAAGTGGAGAAAACACATAATACTTAACATCCCCAAAGAATAAATGGGACTAGCTATGGGTCAACTATTTGAAAACAGAGTTTTTTCCTTTTTCTCAGAGGATCACCCCTAGGCATAGAAAATGCACTCATTTCCTCCAGGAAGAGAAGTGAGATTGAAAGAGTACTTTTGCTTGTTCCTTCTCTCTCTTTTTGCATAATTATTTCTTCAGGGCAAGGGGCAGATTGCTAATAGTCAGCTCATGTGTGGAGTTGAATCATAAATACAATAGATAAGACTTGCAGTTCCCCGCTCAGTGAGTAGAAGCACCACATGTACCCACAGTACTGACCCCTGCCTCCAGATCAGCGATTTATCTGTATCCCAGTTAAAGATCATTCAGAATTGCCATTCAGGCTGCAAATGTTAAATGGGGCAATAAATATTAATATCCTGGCTGTTCGTCAACCTGTACCTATGGGGACTTAGCACTGGCCCCTCTCAGGCAGAGTAGTACATCATTGCAGCCACACACCAGAAACCTTGTGTCACCCCTTCTCCCAGACACCCAGCTCCCAGAGAGCTGCAGATGACTGTGTAGTGCTTTGAGCAGAGTCTTTAGGCTCATAAGAGAACTTGAGCAATGTTTTAAAATTATGCCAATGTTTGGAGATCAAATTCTTGGTTTTGATGATACTGCAACATATATGATATTATTGGTTCACTCTGTCACTTTTAGCACTTTTAGTGTTATCTTTAAGTTAGTACCATGGAGAATTCAATGAGTTTGTGTAACTGATTGGTACAAACAGGTGGCATGCAAGTCTCAGTAGTTGTTGTTGCTGCTGCTGCTACTAAGGTTGCCATTTGTTGTTGGGTCTGGGACCTGAACAGTGTTGCAGACTATTCCATCCAGTGCCCCTGACCGGTGCCTGTCAATGGAGGTTCTTCACACCTTCTTTGGTGCTCCTTCAGGAGGTACCCACCATTTCCTTTAGCTCTCTCCTAAGGTAAGCAGTTGGAAGGGGTAATTTAGAATATTTATCAAGCTGTAGCATTCATTCCCCTGTTCCCTTCCAAGGAAGGGCAGTCTGACTGCTGACCTCCCTGGTCAGTCTGCCTCTTTGGCAGGGAATCATGGGAGTTCCCAAGTTTGCTTGGACAACGTCTATGTCAAACTCTCCACATAGGATGAAGACTGTTAGACTCCATGAGAGTAGAAGTGTATCTCTGAAGGACTGTCACCTGGATATAAGTCCACACTCTGCTCTTGCCAAGTTTGAAAACTTGGGCAAAATTGCTCAGCTTCTTTTCTGTCCTCACTTTTACCTTTAAAAGTTTTCCTGTGTAAAGTCAAAGGAACAGGAATGTATAGGAGTGTGGTGAGATGTAGGAACAATGTCTGTAGCACCCATAGGACACTGACCTGGCAAATAGGAAGTGCTCAATAAATGCAAAGTATTGTTATAATCTTTTTTTAATGTTTATACCATTAAAGAAACTTAATTTAGGTTTCTATAAATGTTGCATTCGAATTATACACAAACTAGACATGGTAGCATGTACCAATAATACTAGTTACTCTGGAGATTGAGACAGGAGGATCCCTTGAGCCT
>JAJEJO010001884.1:32028-88809 GCA_020662805.1 Glaucomys volans
AAATTTTAACTTGCTTTCCAATCAGATAAATAAAAATCATATCCCATTGTTGTTTTGCTTTGTTTTTTTTGTATTTTGAATAATATTGATTCAAAGGAAATTGCAAAGAGTAAAGAGAGGTCTCCAGTCTCCTTCACCCAGTTTCTCCCAATAGTTACATCTTATCCTATAAAGCTAGGGTACAGTGTCAGAACCAGAAAATTGACATTGGTATAAAGTATGGATAGTTCTATGTCATTTACTCATATGTGTAGATTCATGTAACCATAACCATAATCAAGATACAAAACCATGTCATTACCTTGACAGTCTTTATGCTACCCCCTTATGGTCCTACCTGCCCTCCTCTACCATCCCTAACCCCTAACACCTCTACTGATCCCTCCTTATCTGAGGGGAATTGGTCCCAGAACCCCACTAGAGATGCCAAAATCTGGGATGCTTAAGTCTCTAATAAAATGACACAATATTTGCCTATAACCTATATTCTTCCAATACCTTAATTCATCTCTAGATTACTTACAATACCTAATACAATGTAAATGTTATGTAAGTAGTTGTTATACTATATTGCTTAGGGAATAATGACAAGAATAAAAGCCTACATATTCAGCAGAGATGCAATTTTTAAAAAATATTTTACACACAAGTTTCATTGAATTCAAGTATAAGGAACCAGTGGATATGAAGGACCAACTGTACTTATCTGTCTTCCTTCTCTATAATTGTATCATTTTGGAAATGTTATACAAATGCATGCATGAACATGTGACCTTTTGAGACTACCTTTTTTCACTTAGCATAATGCCCTTGAGATCCATCCAAGTTGTTGCATTTATCAATAATTTGTTCCTTTTTATTGCTGAGTAGCAATTCATGATATGAATTACAGTAGTTTGTTTAATTATTCACCTATCACAGAACATTTTGATTGCTTCTAGTTTGGGGATATCAAAGTTACTATGAGAACTATGTACAGGTCTCCGTGAAGGAAAGTTTCCATTTCTCTGGGATAAATGTTGGGAGTGTGATTGCTAGATCATCCATATATATGGCAAACATACGTTCAGTTTTTTTCAGAAACTGCCAAACTGTTTTCCAGAGTGGTTGTACCACCTGAGCAATGCATGAGAGATTCAGTTTCTCCACGTTCTTGCCACCATTTGATGCTGTCACTGGGTTTTATTTTAGCTATTCTAATTGTTTCACAGTTTTAATTTGCATTTCCCTAAGGATGTTGAATGATTTTTCAAGTGCTTATTTGCCATTTGAATACCCACTTTCATGAAATCTTTTCATATCTTTTGCCCATTTTCCAACTGGATTGTCTGATAGCTTGCAGTTGAGATTCGAACATCCTTCATGTATTTATTTATCCAGATACAAGCCTTTATATAGGAGTGGAAGTGTAGGCTCCCCAGGGGGATCCGATGAGGACAAGAGTGGGTCATTACCACCAGGCAACAATGAAAGTTAAGATTCCTCACTTGACCTTCTCTGACACCACCCCAACCTGGGGAGAGGCTGTGAACCACACAGGGATGCTCATTACAGCTTATCAAGAGTGGAATTGTAAGCTCCCCTCTTGGACTCTGATGGCAGAAATGGGGGTGAACCACAGGTTCTTTTGGAATGTCTGGCTTGGGCAGACCAGCTATTGCTTAAGAGTTTTCTGTTTTGCTGGGCTGCCCTTTTTGTGGTTTCTGACTGGAGAGAGCAGGTTTTCCTTGGGCTTCTTTTGGTTCATGATTGTTGGTATTTTCTGGTTGCCCACTTCTCTCACACCCAGTCTGGAACATATGAGGCCAGAAGAAACCCAGGGAGCACACCAGGCTCTTGCTTCTCAGGTTCCAGGGTCCCTAACTGATCCTTCTTCTCTCTGTCTTTTGGGGTCTCCTTATATTGTTTTATATTTAATGTCCAGAACCTTTAGCTGTACTTAGCAGAAGGAATAGGAAGCAGTACTCCTACTTCAACTTTTCAGAAGCAGAATGCATACTTCATTTTTTAAAATTAGCTTCTTTAAGTGAATTTGGTTATAATTTTACAATTCATCAGACACTCGATTTTCCTCTTCTAGAATTTCGTGCCTCTTCATACACACCCTTTCTCTATTTTCCTATTAAATCAATTACATTTTTCTTTAAGATTTGTAGGGATTCTTTTTTTAAATTTATTTATTTATTTTTGGTTCAATGTACACAAATGGAGTACAACTATCTTTTTTCTGGTTGCGTACAAAGTAGAATCACACCATTTGCATATTCATACATATACATAGTATAATGATGTTTATCACATTCTATTATCTTTCCTTCCCCACCCCCCTCCCCTTACTTTCCTCTATACAATTCATCTTCCTCCATTCTTCCCCTATCTCCCTGCTCTCCCCCCCGCCCCGTTACGTGCCATCAACTACTTATCAGAGAAATCATTCGACCTTTGGTTTTTTGGGATTGGCTTATCTCAGTTAACATGATACTCTCCAACTCTATCCATTTACCTGCAAATGTCATAATTTTATTATTCTTTTTGGCTGAATAATATTCCATTGTGTATATATACCATAGTTTCTTTATCCATTCATCTATTGAAGGACATCAAGGTTGGTTCCACAATTTCGCTATCGTGAATTGGGCTGCTATAAACATTGATGTGGCTGCATCACTATAATATGCAGATTTTAAGTCCTTTGGGTATAGGCCCAGGAGTGGGATAGCTGAGTCAAATGGTGGATCCATTCCAAGTTTCCTAAGGAACCTCCATACTGCTTTCCAGAGTGGCTGCACCAATTTGCAACCCCACCAGCAATGTATGAGAGTACCTTTTTCCCCACATCCTTGCCAACACTGATTGTTGCTTGTATTCTTGATAATAGACTTTCTAATTGGGGTGAGATGGTATCTTAGGGTAGTTTTGATTTGCATTTCTCTTATTACTAGAGATGTTGAACGTTTTTTTCATATATCTGTTGATTGCTTGTAGATCCTCTTCTGTGAAGTGTCTGCTCATTTCCTTAGCCCATTTATTGATTGGGTTATTTGTGTTCTTGCTGTAAAGTTTTTGAGCCATTATAAATTCTGGATATTAGTGCTCTATCTGAAGTGTGTGTGGCAAAGATTTCTCCCACCCTGTAGGCTCTCTCTTCACATTGCTGATTGTTCCCTTTGCTGAAAACAAGTGTTTTAGTTTTAATCTATCCCAATTATTGATTCCTTCTTTTATTTCTTGTGCTTTGGGGGTCATGTTGAGGAAGTCTGGACCTAGGCCAATATGATGAAGATTTGGACCTACTTTTTCTTCTATTAGGTGCAGGGTCTCTGGCCTAATTCCTAGGTCCTTGACCCATTTTGAGTTGAGTTTTGTGCAGGGTGAGAGGTAGGGGTTTAGTTTCTTTTTGCTGCATAAGGATTTTGTGGGGATTCTTTACATATTCTGAATATTATTCCTTTGTTGATTAACATATGTTGCATACATTTTCCAAGTTTACTGTTTATTTGTGTCTATTTATAATGCTTGTGTCTTTCTGGAGCTTTTATATTTTAATGCAGTCATCAGATCATATTTTAATAACAAAATTACAGAAACTATATCGATATGCACCAATGGGAAGATAAAATCCTGTGTAAGAATTAAAAAGATATTTCACCCTAAAGCAAGAAAGACCTAAGTCTATATTAGAACTATTGTCGTAGAGATTTCATATACTCTTTCAGTACTTTGAGAGGGTATAAAACATTTATAGCAGATAGTATTCCCCTTCCCCCTTCCCTCTGTTTTCCTCAAGAATCATTTCTTTATCTTCTCTTGAAAGCTATGATGATTTCTTTTTTGTTGTCTTATGATTGCACAATTATGGTGTCATTTCTCTGATTTTATTCTAATTGGATGGGGACAACTCTATCCAGACCAAATATTATGTAGAGAAATTTTTCCTGACTCCTTTCCCTATCATTTCCTCTGTTGTTCTAATAGTCTATGTTCTTCTTTCTGCTTTTCTCTTGCTGGGACAGGGGGAAGGAATAAATCCGCAATTATGTTTAACTGAGTTGGTGAATGTGACCTCTGATTCAACTCTCTTCTGAGGAATTCTGTTAAAACGTCTAGAATATCTTTTTCAACTGAGAGATGCTCTCAAATATTGGATTATTCTTCCATTTCAAGCTGAGCCACCAAGCCATTGCTTGTGTTGAGAACAACCTGCCCTAATTATTTTTTAAATTATTCTGGCTCATATGCCTCTCCCTAGTTGCTAATACACCTCAGTTTCAGCAAGAGTAGAATAAAATAAAGGACAATTAGGAGTTTAGGATACTATGTCCCCTTATTGCACATTGAAGATTTCTGAACATCTTCCCTTGGATTATTACCATCCTTGGTGACTCTGGTTATTTCTTTTATCTTCCTGTTTTGTTAAAGCCCTCTTTGCCATTGGATAAAAAAGTAATTCCTAGTGATTTTTCCATATCAAGTCTCCTGCCTTCTTTCAGTGAGGGAAAAACAAAATGGTGAGCCCTAGTGGCTTGCTTTCATTATTGAATCTATTCAGCAGGCCCCACTCCCCAAATGGAAGTAAGATGAAGGTAGTTGAGATTAAGGAGATTTTTCTGAATTTTATCAGAACTCTTTCTAGAGGTATTTTACACTGGGTGAAGCATCAGTTTCTAGAGTCTTAGATTTCTAGATACTTTCAAGAGTTAGAATGCTATATAGTATTTGTTGGTTTATTTATTATTTATTCCATTTTCTTAGTTTTGTGTTTTGATCTGAATGGTTTGTGCCTCCTCCAAAGTTCATGTTAAAATTAACCCCCAATGCAATGATATTAACAGGAAGGGTCTATAGGAGATTAGGCCAGAAAAGATCCACCTTTGTGGATGGGATTAGTCCCTTCTGTAAGGATTCAAGACAACCAATTCAGCCCTTCCATTTCTTCTTCCTTGTGAAGATCCAATATTTGTCCCTTTTGCCCTTCTGGCTCCCTCCATGTGAGGACACAGAAACACCATCTTGGAAGAAAACACCAGGCCTATATCAGATACTGAATCTGCCAGTGCCTTGTTCTTGGGCTTCCCATACTCCAGAACTTCGAGCAATAAATTTATGCTATTTACAAATTACCCAGCCTAAAGCGTTTTGTTATAGCAGCAGGAACAAACTAAGGCAGCTGAAGGTGAGAGAAAGATTTTAACTGTGTTTTGTCTGTTTTGCTACCTTTCCCCAGAATTGGCCTGAATCACACTGGAAACACCACTTCAGTTCCTTATGTCTGACATTGCTTGCCTGCAAGTAGGAGAAATTATGTTTGCTTTTGTTAAATGACTACTAAATGAGTTCCATGAACTATCAGTCAATAAACTAGAGTTAAAATAATGAAAAATAAACAAGTACGAAACCCTACATTGTGTCAATCTCCATTTGTTTCTTTCAGAGAGTTTTCCTTCAAGCTGTCTTACCCAATTGATTATTCACATTATATTTGAACTGGGTTGCCAATTTTTCATGTTTCCTTCCTTCCTTCCTTCCTTCCTTCCTTCCCTCCCTTCCCACCTTCCTTCCTTCCTTCCTTCTTTTCTTCTTCCTTCCTTCCTTCCCTCCTTTCTTCTTTTCATCTTTCCATCTCCCCTCCTTCACTTTCTCCCTCCTCCCTTCCATCTCTCCTTCCTTCCATCTACCCACTCTCCCCTTCCTTCCTTCCTTCCTTCTTTCCTTCCTTCCATCATCTTTTCTTTATCCCTCTCCTCCTCCCTCCCCGCTCCTCTCTCCCTTCCTTTCTTCTTCCCATTTTCCTTCCTTCCTTCCACCTTTTCTTTCTTCCTTTATTCCTTCATTACTTCTTCTTTCTTCCAAGGTAACTGAGACCTCACTCCTAAAGGTGTGGAGGGATGACAGGGTGGCTTTCCCCAAGATGAAATTGGCTTAAACCAACTGAACTGGTTGGTCTTACTATTGTCATTTTCTCCACTGCAATTCTTAAATGACAGCTCCTGTATCCAGCATGTCCTTACTGAGTCCCCATTCCTTCCCTTGATGCTTCAGTCCTTTAGCTATCAGTTTGGATATCATTTGATGATTCCTCTTACTATTCAGGACCAGACTCGGTGACCCCATCTGAGTCTTTTTCCACAAAATACTGTGCTTGCCCTTATTTGCACCCTGCATGATGATTGCTTGTGTCTTTTTATTTCCTGTTGGATGGTAAGCCCAGAAGGAAAGGGACTAAACACTCAGCTCAGTGCTTTGCATATAATTGCCCCTCCATGAATATGTGCGTTGGAATTGATTTTTTAAATTTAAAAACATTTCAAAAGTTTCTAAAGTGCTCCAAAGTTCAAAAACAGGGTGTAGTTGCCAAGTTGGTTATCATTCCACCGTCTGTGGTTTTTTTGGAAGGGGTCATAAATACATTTAATTCACAAAAGCACGACCGACTCAACCAAACTTTCAATGGAGTTTGGTCAAACACCAGAGCTGGGTTCTGTCCTGAGCCAGCTGAGAAGCCGCAGGTTTCATCACACTGTTATTAATGGCTTCATTTTACCATTACTATTTCACCATTCCACACTTTGCAGAATCCATCAAAGGCACGATCTCTGCCCCAAGGCTTTGGATTTTGTCATTGCACTGCCTGAAGTCATCCATCTGATAAGCAAAGGGAAATACACACCTATCCCATAAGGGTGTTGAACATTAATTAGGCAACGATCAGATGTCTTCAATGTGAAAGCACCTTAAATGAACATGTTCCGTGTCTGTCCTAATTATGTGGCACGTGTGAGCAAGGTGTCTAAGACCCCAGAGCTTTGTAAGGGCTTTGAGTGCAGTGCCAAGCCTGTTGTCTCTAAATACAAACTATCAGGAGGAGGCATTAAAATGTCAGCACCTTTTCAGCAATTTTGCTCATTAAAACAGCTGCAAAAGAGTACTCTGAATCAGTAACCGTAGACCAAGCTACAGTGTAAGCATTAGAGCAGATAGGAGCCTCTGGAGAGTTCTGGAGAGTTCCAGGAGTGCAAGGAACAAGATTTTAAATGGTGGGTGATGTGGTGAGGGGGGCTCCGGGAGAATCTGAATTTGCCCAGCACTCCCATCCCGCACCACGGCAGTAGATCAACTTGACACTTCCCGGTCCTAATTTACTTCCTCCTTGTTTTTATTTCACGGCATTCCCAATTATGCAGCTGCCAGGAAAGGAAGCAATGGAATTTCAATATAGAAAAGACCAGCCCACTTTTTTGTGGACTGCACATTTCTGTGCAAAGAGCCAGTGTCACATCTTACTGCTGGTTCCGAGAGGCGTCCAGGACAACCAAGCAAGGTCGAGCAACAAGCACCAGCCTTTTTGGTTTTGCGCTTTCCTCTATGGCCACACGTTCTCAGCTGCCTGGGGGATCATCCATAACAGGCCATTTTATTTGGTAAATGTTCCCCTACTTACTGAAGAGTGTTCATTATTAATGACCAGAAAGGGAACTCCTGCCTCCCGAGGCAGAAGTTGATACATTTGCTTTGTATAATTGCCTTGTATAGTTACCATGTGGTCGTTCAGCTAAAATAAATTGCCTTCTTCCCATAAGAGTCTCCCCTGGTGTCACGGGAGAGCTAGAGGGAAGCTGGCCACAGAGAGTAATCTCTTCTCAAGGCCATGGAAGCGTTAGTCCAGAAGCAGCAGGCAGATGGCAAGCGGGAGATGGATAGCAGTTTTTAATGGGTTCAAAATACTCTGAAAACGGCTTTGCTGAACAACAGCACGCAGTGGGATTTCATTTATCTATTGCTGCCACGGTTAGATCTTCTGAGAACTTTCCCCCAGTTCCTCTATTGGGATAAAAACTGATTTCACTTCAAAAGAGGGAAATTGAGTTGACAAACCAGGTAGGATGGAAGGGTACGAAGCATCAGACCTACAAATAAATGACAGGTACCCTTCAGAGGCAGCAGGCTCCTGTCATCTGGCATTTAAAGAAAATAACTGCACACTGAGATTTAATGGCAGAAGTTGAACTCTGAACTCTGAAATGAAATAGGCCCAAAGTCTAGGAGGAAAGGTCATGATAAAGACAGCATACCTCGGTCTGTCTCTAATTAGTAAGAATTCACATTCCACTGATGAGATTAACCCCTCGTCATCCATGCCAGTGATTTGGGAGATGCCACTTCTGTTCAGGAAAATGTGCATGTAGAAGGTAATCCATGTTGTAACTGAGTGAAGAAATAACTTTGCACCTCTGATTTTCAGCTTCTAGAAATGTCTAGAAAAAGTCATATTTCCCATAAGAAGCAGGTTTAAAGGAGCATACTCGAGTGATTAGCAGAAAATATAGTACTAGCATTTCTTAAAAAGAGCGGATGGGCTAAGAACAAAATTAAATAATGAGAATGTAACAGAAGAGGAGTTTGAGGGAGCCAAAAATTTAATGGCTAGAGAAAACAGTCACAGACCACTCACAGAAAACCTTAGGCCATGGTCAGAATTTTTCTGTTCTGGTGTTTGAAATAAAATGATGCAGAAAGCGGTTCTTTCTTATTCTGTAGCGCATCATTCTTTCAAAACATACACAGGTGCTAGTAATTAGTCACCACGTGAAATTTATGTTTGTTACTTTAATAGAGCATTCTTTTTGGATTTAGATAACATATTCTCTCTCTCTCTCTCTCTCTCTCTCTCTCTCTCTCTGTCTAATCTGAAATAAGCCTGACTTGTTTGTCCATGTTTTTCAATTTGATTTTACAGATACTTATTGATTGCCTGCAGTGTTCAAACTACTTCTAGACACTGACCATACTTTATAAGCCCCAAATTGGGTCAAAGGTTCTTATTTGTATAGTGGGATGAAATATTTGAAATTGAGACTTTCTCCAAAATTCAAATTAGAAATTTGGTGCCAGCAGCTGAAAGGGAAAGGTTCCTCAGAGCCGGCCTAGGGGGGAGTAAAGTAAACACAGAAACAACTGCAGAAGAAGGCAGAGGAAGACCGCGCTTCAAAGAGGCACAAACCAAGCTGTGTGGTCTGTGCTCAGAGTAGCAGGTCCACCACTCACCTATTGTATGACTCTGGGCAGGTCCCTGGCCCTCCAGGAAGCCTGGTTTCCACAATAAAGTGGAGAGAAAGCTGTTCAGTTAACAGGTGTGCCGTGGAGATATGATGCGACCTTGGAACTGTGTCCCTTAGGTAGGACTGTTCAAGAAATATCTTGGAAATTTACTGAAAATTCAAGGGGAGAAGTTACACTAGGTAGGGAGAAGATGGACAGGAAAGGATATGTGTTTTTGAAGGTGGTATTTGAGAGGTTTGAGGGATGTTGCCCACGGGTGGAGGCTATGCTGGTGAGAAAAGGGCTGTGTCTGCCTAGAGAAGGGAAAGAGTCGGGCTGGGGACGTAACTCAGTGATAAGAACATGTACGAGGTTCAATCCCAGCACCATTACGATGGGGAGCGGGGAGTTACCAGAGATTGAACTCAAGGGTACTTGATCACTGAGCCATGTCCCCAGCCCTATTTTGTATTTCATTTAGAGACAAGGTCTCACTGAGTTGCTTGGCCCCTAGCTTTTGCTGAGGCTGGCTTTGAACTCACAATCCTCCTACCTCAGCCTCCCAAGCCACTGGGATTACAGGCGTGTACCACAGCGCCTGGAAATCCCAGCACCATTTTTTTAAAATGGGCAGGGGAGAGTCAATCCTATTTCTGATGTTTCAAGACCATTAGGGTATTCTGGGGCAAGCACCTACTCGGCTGAGGAAAGTAATTGAGAAAAATAAAGAAAAAGAAAGCCAAGAACAAAAGCTTGATATTGGCCAAATTGCATCATTTTCTTTTGTGCACGTACAAGTATGTAACAACAGATCCTGCCATTATGTACAACTATAATGCACCAATAAAAATATGGAGAAAACAACAACAAAAGCTTAGGTCAGGAAAAACAGAGAGAGTGGTCTGAGAATTCAGGAAAGAAAAGAGAAAAGAACAGTGTCAAAGAAGCCAAGGTAGGAGAGAATACCAAAAAGGAGCCATGGTTCAGGGATGGGGTGGAGAATGGAGACCAAGCAGAGTCCAAGGGATCAGTGATTCAGGGGTCAGCAATACTCTACGACAGAAATCCCACAACAAAATTACACCAGTGTCACTGCTTATGCATAGTCTCTTACAGAAGAAGTGGGTTTATTGCACTGCATTCTGAAGGGCTTGACCCATTCGGGCCATGTCTCCTGGGAATGGGGTGAGCATTCAGGTGTCAGGAAGGCTAGATATTCCCTGAGGGCCCTAGAACTCAGAAGGCAAGTATGGGAGAGATCTTTCTGGTACTCATGTTCTTTTGAGGGGGCATAAGAGATCGAACTCAGGGTTGCTTAACCACTGAACCACAGCTCCAGCTGCTTTATTTAATTTTTATTTATTTAATTTTTGAGACAGAGCCTTGCTAAGTTGCTGAGGCTGACTTTGAACTTGTGATTCTCCTGCCTCAGGCTCCTGAACCACTGGGATTATAGGAATGTGACACTGTGCCTGGCTAGGGGCTCATGTTCTGAAGTCTGGACTTTTGAGAACAGTTAAAGAAAGACTTCGGAAAATGTTGGATACAGGAGAAAACAACTGCACACCACACATAGCACCCCAGATCTCACCACATGCAGCTGGTTGCCTGACTACCTCCCTGACGTCTCACAAACTCCTTTCAACCAGAGCCTCCAGTTTAGAAACCCCAGCTCCACGGTCAGGGACACCTTCCTGAACCTCCCAGGCAGAACTAGTTTTCCTTCTCTGCTCATTGACATCTTGTCCTTACTGCCATTTTTTTTTTCCGACATTAGTTTGCCCTGTGTTCCACCCAGACTGTGCGTATGCTCCCTGAGGAGAGAGTCTGCCTTTTCTCTTTGTGCACACACTTTGGTGCAGCCCAGACTCCGCAGTCCAGGCTTCCTGCCCACATAGAGCATCACAGGCAGGAACTCCAGTCCACCATGAAGGCTGCTCTAAGACACCTGCTTTCCTTCAAGTTCACCTTCATTTCCATTTCAACTATCCCAGCAATTTGCTTTTCTCTGCCTCAGTACAATGAAGCGGATTGTTTTTCATATGTTGATTTGGTATGTCATTCACAATTTTTTGATTGCCTCTTTAGTTTTTAATTGGCGCATCATAGTTATGCTTAAAAGTGGAATTCGCTGTGACATTTTCATACAGGCACATGGCATAGTTGGCTTCATTCCAATCTTCTGTTCCTCCCTCCTCCATCCCTCCTCCCTCACCTTCATTCCCCTTCCTCTATTCCACTATTCTCCCTTCTATTTTCATAAGATCCCCTACAAATTTTAATAAAACTTTATTTAGAGCTGATAAAGGAGTGATTTGTAGAAATCACAGATGAAGAGAGAGATACTCCCCTTTAATTTGTGAATCCTCTGTCTTCATCACATCCTCATTATAATTTATAATTAGATAGATAGGTAGGTAGATAGATAGATCATTACTCACATATATAAGTGGTAAGGGTTTGCTCTTCAAAGTATGATCAATAGATCAGCAATAACCACACCATGGAAACCTGTTAGCAATGCAGAATCTCAGGTCCTGCTCTCAGACCTGAATCAGAATCTGCATTTTAACAAGATTTCCTGCTGATTAACTATGCACATTCAGAATTGACATGTACTGATATCTAAAAAAAAAAAAATTAAGAAATTTAAAATGCAGTCTAAAGGCATTTTAAAATTCTGTCCTATTCTGTCTCACTTTTTTAAAACACTGGTCCTGAACCAAAATTTACTTTGTGCCTCAATAAAGGTCCTGAGTAGAAGTCTAAAAACACAACATTCATTCATTTGCTACTCAAAGCTTGGTCCTTTGATTATAATGTCCCCAGACCTCTCAAACCACCCTTAATAGCAGAAGACAGTAACTAAAGTGTCCACAGGTGCCTTAGACATAAGAATCTGTCTCTGGTTTGAGATTTTGTTTCAAACATTTGTTTTGTTTTGAAATTTCATACAAATTTCACATACAAATTTGACTTAGGAGATCAGCTTGCTTTGGCACAAGAAAATTTTTTTAATGTGTAAAATTCCAAACACACAAAAATGGAATAGAGTACTCCATTTGTGTTCAATGAATCAATAAGTAAACAAAAAAAAAAAGAAACAACAATAAGTGTTTTCAGGAAAAGGTTGGAAAAAAATGGAGTAGTGTAATGAACTCCCTTTCATTTAACACGCAACTCTAAACTTAACATTCTTACATTCTCTTTCAACTCTTTACCCCCTCCAGGACACACAGAGACACAGAGACACACACATTGCAAGCTCTGTTTTTGCTGGAATACTTTCAGGAAACTCCTAGGCAGCATGTTATTTCACCTCCAAATTTGCTAGTAGATGAGGACTCTTTTTTTAACCACATCTCAATATCATTAACACGCTGAACAAAATTCCAGCAACTCTATCATCATCTAAATCCCAATATTCGATTTTCACTAGTTGTCTCAAAAATGTATTTTTAATGTCTGAGTTAAATTAATGTCTGTTTGGATCAGGAATCCTAAAATACCTACATATTACATGTGATTGGTATATCCTTTAAGAGAGTTCTCTCATTTCCTTTATTTTTAAAATGCAGTTTCTTTGGGGAAGAAACTGAGTAATCTTTGCTATAGCATGTCCTTTGTTATGTTTTGGCTAATCGTACCCTCATGGTGTCATTTAGTATGTTCTTCTCTTCTCTATATTTCCTTAACCTGGTTGATAGGGGCTTGATTGGAATCAGGCTTGACTTTGGCATGTGGTGCCCTACACTGGGTAGTCAGTGCTCTGCACTTTGTACCACATGCCATCAGTATGCACAAACTGGGTGCCTGTCCCACTTTGAGAGGTTTTAGGATTGACAAATGGGTTTAGGAGGTGACATCTGATTTATTATTAAATTTCGATCACATTTCACATAATGGTATCAGTGGCCCCTAAGGATTGTTACCTACAACCATGGTTTCACCAGGAGTAACAAATGATTTGCTCATTCTGTCATTCCTTACTTACTAGCTATCATAGAGAACCTGACTTTCCCTCATGAGTGATTTGCTTACTCTGAAATACTTCAAGGAAAAACAATAAAAGTTCTTGATTCTTCCCCATGGTTTACCAATTTTCAGAATGAGTAGGTGCTTTCCCAAGATCCCTCTGAGGGAAATGTTAATTACAGCCCCATTTCCCAGACAGAAACTAAGGCAGCAGGAGTTTGTGTGGCATCCCCAAGATCACAGAGCTACTGGAGATCAGAGCAGAGTGCTCCAAAATAGGGCTAGACTGACTCAAGTCTCTTCAGAAAACTTTTTCAAGTTTCTTCCTATTTGTAAATGTACTGATAATTTATAATAGATTCATAAGCAGAAATTACTTTGTTTCTTAAGAAAATATATTCCTGCTGTCTTAGAAAAATACCCCTCCATGATGTGATAAGCACCTTGCACCTGTTAGGATAGAGATTACCAAAAAACAAAAGATATAAGTGTTGATGAGAGTGTGGAAAATTTGGAACTCGTCCACACTATTGAGAATGGGAAATGGTGCAGCCCTATGGAAAAAGTATGAAGTTTCCTGAAAACACTGAAAATAGGACTGCCATACGATCCGGCATCCCAGTTGTAGAAATTTAGCCAAAAGTACTGAAATCAGGATCCTGAGGAGATGAGCACTATCATGTTCACTGAAGCATCATTCACAATAGCCAAGATATGGAAGTGATCTTGATGTCTGTCAACAGATAATGGGATAAAAACGCAACACACATGGGGTAAAAAACACGTGTGTGTGTGTGTTTGTGTGTGTGTGTGTGTGTGTGTGTGTGTTCACCTTTAAAAAGAAGTAGGGGATTTTTTCGTGTGTGGAGGGGTACCAGGGATTGAACACAGGGGCACTCCACCACTGAGCCACATCCCTATTTTTGTATTTTATTTAGAGACAGGGTCTCACTGAGTTGCTTACCACTTGCTGAGGCTGGCTTTGAACTTGCTATCCTCCTGCCTCAGCCTCCGGAGTCACTGAGGCTGAGGTGTGTGCCACTGAACTGGGCTAAGAAGAAAGGGATTTTATAATACATGATAATATGGATGAACTGTGAGGCCATTATGCTAAGTGAAATATATGAGTTGCAGAAAGACAAGTACAGCATGATCCCATTTAAATGAAATATTCTAACTAGTCAAACTTACAGAAGCACAGAACAGAAAGGTGTTTGCAGGGGTTGTGGGGAGAAGAAAACTGAGAGTTGCTAATCAGTGGATATGAAATTTCAGTTATGCAAGACAAGAAGGTTCTAGAGATCTACTGTACAATACAGTGCCTATACATAGAAATACTCTACTATACTCTTAAAAATCTGTTAAAGAACATATATCTTGTGTCAAGTGTTCTTACCACAATAAAAAATTTAAAAGAAAAAGAAAAGACTCCTGTTGTGTGAAGGGAAACCTGAGTGGAAGACTAAATATAAAGAACCATTCTCTTTTCCATCAAGCTTTGGAAAAGTATCAAGTGCTTTGTTGCTGATATTAATGAAACATCTGTGCTAATGAGTCAGGAGAAGGTATCACTATTACCACTGTAAGCTGATGGCTTTTTCAGGTGATGCTTAATTAACTTGGTATTACATTAAAAAACCTCTCATAACAAAGAATTGTCTGGGGAAGTTGCTAACCAGAAGAAGATGAGGGTTATCACTGTAACACAGATATTTGGCAGATGAGCTGAAGTTAGAAAGTGGTATACACCCTCTTACACAAACACCTACAAACTCCTGGGGTGACCTCAGATAATAAATTAGAAAAGAGTTTGCATCAGGTCTTGAGAAGGTGAACAAAAACTACTGTAAGATGCTTGTGAAGAGGTCCTGCGTCACTGACTTGGAGGTCACAGGCAGCCATGTATAATTTGGGGGAATTTGCCTGGTATACTTCAGCATTTCCATAGACAACTAGTAACAAGAAAGATGATTAAGTTGGAGGGAAACTCGAGATCAACAGAGACAACAAATGTAACTAGATGTGCTAACGATATTTTGTGTGACTGAAGACACAAAAGAAGAGGCTTTGAGAAAACATTTTGGATATCTGAAGGTTATAAAATCCAAGGAATGGAAGGAACAGTGTTAGTTTAAAATGCAAAAGTACTTCAGAATACAAAAGTGCAAAAACAATTGACAACTTGGCCTTCCCTGGTGTATCTCCTGGTCCTCCCCTTAGGGATGCTGCTCTTTGCCTTGGGAAAGCCTGCTTGCATCAGAGGGTAAGCTCCATGGGCCAGCCTTGGAATGCATTGTTCGCTACTGTAGCCCCAGCACTGAGAACAGGGTCTAGCACATACTAAATGTACTAAATGTACTTTTACTAAACAAACTTATAGCTTTCTCCACTTGTTTCAAGGTAAAAGTTAACTCAATCCCACTTCTGCAAGAAATTTAATTCCTCATCCAATACCATGATCTTTATAGTTCAAATTATAATTTGCACCTTGTTTTCATTTTTCTTTTTAATTATGTGGATTTCTTTGCCACTAGATCATTGGTTCCTGGTGGTCTTTATTAAAATATAATCCAAAGATTTCTTGCATCAGTTTTACTTAACTGTGGTATAATCATTTAGAATGTTGCATGCCAGGATGTGCTGCAGATCTATGAAATCAGACTCCACAGAGTTGGAGCTTGGTACTAAACACATTTTACCAGTTGCCCAGATGATTCAGGTGCACTCTGAGTTCTGAAAAGCAACCAAGGAGGCTTATCCATCTCTATATTTTCCATTGTGCTTTGAGTTTACAATAAATGCTTACTGTGCTAAATGGAATGGAATGGAACTAAGTGCTGGGCATAGTGTTGATGCAATGAGTTAGCTTGTCAATTTTGAAATGCAGCCATCTTCAAAATAAACACAAATTTAAAGACAAGCAAAAAGTCCCATGAAAAATTTGCATGTCAATTTTTTTAATATTAATAGCTGACATTTATTGAATTCTTATTTTTTTAATTTTAATTTTTATTTTTACAGACGTCATTTTGATTCATTGTACACATATGGGCTACAAATTTTCATTTCTATGGTCGTGCATGATGTACATTCATACCATTCTTGTTAATTGTACGTGTACATAGGGTAATGATGTCTGTCTCATCCCACCATTTTTCATAGCCCTGTCCCCTCCCCCTCTCATTGCCCTCTACATAATCTAAAGTTCCTCCATTTTTCTCTCACACCCACCCCCCAACCAGATTCTATATCATCATCCACTTATCAGGGAAAACATTTGACCTTTGCTTTTTTGGGATTGGCTTATTTCACTTAGCATGATGTTCTCCAATTCCATCCATTTATCTGCAAATGCCATAATATTTTTCTTTATGGCTGAGTAGTATTCCATTGTGTATATGTACCACAGCTTCTTTATCCATTCATCTGTTGAAGGGCATCTAGGTTGGTTCCACAGTCTAGTTATTGTGAATTGAGCTGCTATAAACATTGATGTGGCTGTGTTACTGTAGTATGCTAATTTTAAGTCCTTTGGGTATAAACCAAGGAGTGGGATAACTGGGTCAAAAGATGGGTCCATTCCAAGTTTTCTGAGGAATCTCCACACTGCTTTTCAGAGTGGCTGCACCAATTTGCAACTCCACAAGCAATGTAAACGTGTGCCTTTTTCCCCCACAACCATGCCAACATTTTTTCTCAGCAAAGGATAAAATCAATAGTGTAAAAAGAGAGCCTACAGAGTGGGAGAAAATCTTAACCACACGCACTTCAGATAGAGCACTAATCTCCAAAAATTATAAAGAACTTACAAAACTTTACACCAAAAATACAAAGAACCCAATCAATAAATGGGCCAAGGATCTGGACAGACACTCTACAGAAGAGGAAGAACAGATGATCAATAAATATATGAAAAAGTGTTCAACATCTCTAGTAATTAGAAAAATGCAAATTAAAACAACTTTAAGATTTCATCTTACTCTGATTAGAATGGCTATTATCAAGAACCCAAACAATAATAGATGTTGGCCTGGCTGTGGGGAAAAAGGCACACTTCAGTCAATGTTTTTAACATATATTTCATTGTTGTAAGTATACATGGGGAAAACTGTGAAAAATATTAGTATACATCTGAATGTACATTTTAAAATGAACACAACTATGTAATCAGCACCTGACCACCCCCCAAAAAACCCATGAAATTATCCAGAAGCTTCTTCCTGATCTTTCTTGTCACTATCCTCCTTTGAGGGGAGCTGCTAGCCTGATTTCTAACACCATAGGTCTGGTATCCATATATTTATATTTTGCTCATATATGTCTTTACCTACCTGTTTGTCTGCTTGTCTGTCTGACCCTCTATCCATCTCATGTTGTTGTAGCTCACTCATTCTCACTGCTGTATAATATACCACCATATGAATATGACAGAGTTTGCTTATCTACACCAATAAAAATGGGTATTTGGGTAATTTTCAACTTTAGTTTATTATGAGTAGTGCTGTGAATACCCTTGCATATGCCTCTTGGTGAACATATGTACACCTTTCTGTTGGATATTTAAGAATGAAATTACTTGGCCATATGGTACACACGTCTGTCCAGTTTGAATAAATACTGGCCCAATGTTTTCATGTTTTTCTGTATTCATGCTTTGTAATGCCCTCCCACATGGATGCTGGGCTTGGTCATGTGACTTGCTTTGGCCAAGGGAGCAATAGAAAAATTGATGCTAAGCAAAGCTCGTGCAAGCACTTGCTCCTCCCTCTCTGTCTCTTTCTCTCCTTCTATCTCTCTCTTCCTCCCTCCTTCCCCACCCTTCTCCTCTTTGACAGCATATCCAGACTAACCTCTTACAGGATGTAAGAGATGTGAGAATGGAGTCATCTTGGCTAAGACCTTCTGCTAGCCAGTCCCCAGCGATCCTGAGTGCTGTCCACAATTGCATGAACAAGCCCAGGTGGGAGTAACTGAGTCTAGATTAGATTAGGAGAGCCACCAGCCTCAGTCATAGGCTTGTATGAAATAAGAAATTATTACTTTAAGTCACTGAATGTTGATATACTTTGTTACACAGCAAGAGCTAACTGCCACATTTCCAAACAGATTTCTAAAGGGTTATTTGACACCCCACCAATAGTGTCTGAAATTATGCAGTTTCACATTCTCATCAATATCTGATATAGATTAAACTATATGAAAGACAGTATTCACTCTTGTTTTCATTTTAATCATCCTTGGGAATGTATGATGGTATCAAATTGTGGACTTAATTTGCATAACAAGTTAAATAATAACAAATGTTGAGCACCCTTTCATATGTTTGTTAACTAATAGTGAATAATTGGTGAAGTACTCTTTACTATTTTTGCCTGTTTTTCTGTTGGGCTAATTGTTTTCAGCCACTGATTTGTAGAAATGAATACACATACAGACATCCCAGATAGGAATGCTTTATAGACACAGGTATATGAATAACTTCTGCTCTGTGAATTTCCTTTTCACTTTCTTCATGGTACCCCTTAATGAATAACTATTCTTAATTTTAGTTTGATTCAATTCACACATTTTACTCTTTATGGTTGGCAACACCTCTTTGTCTACCCCAAGGTCACAAAGCTATTCTCTTGTTTTCTTCCCAAAGCTTTGTTGCTTGTCTTCCACCGTTAAATCAGTGCTCCACCTGGAATGGATTGTGTAAGTACGGTATGCTACAAGGGTCAAGATTCATCTTGGTCCCAAGTGGATAACTAATTCATCTGGGCATTCTGGTAAAGGCAGTGAGTTGTACAGGTAGGCTTGTGCAGCCCTCACTGGGAGGCAGTCCTGGATCACAGGAAGGGTTCCCAGCTGCATTCTAGTCCCATCTCTGCTACAAGCGCACTGGCTCTGTGGACTTGGGCAGCTCACAAACATTCTGTTTGCCTGAACATAAAATAAGAAGGTCAGATTAGATTATCTTCATTGTTCCTTCTGGAAGCGGGATCAGGCAGAAGTGACATCAGACTCCAACTATGGCATTATTAGTTCTGGGACCTCAGGGAAAGTATTTAATTCTGGAGTCCCAATTTCCTTACCTATAACATGGGAACATTCATACTCATAAATAGGACTGTTGGAAAAAGAAGAAAAATGTATGTGAAGTTATATACTTGGCACATTATTTTGTTCAACAAAAAGTAGTGCCTGCAGTTGTTAATAGTCATGCTACACTGAGAAAATTTACCTTCATTTAATTTCAGTGAAAATTTAATTGGTACCTTTAAACTTGATTAGTAATACAATTTGCTTGACAATATAGTAAACTAGCCCTGTGATGAGATTCTTGATTTTGACTCATTCTTTCCATTCCTAAGAGATGTTATTTTGTAAAGAAAGCTTGAAGTTCAATAGATATAGAATCAACTTTCTTGATCTTGTTATCTATTATCTCTGACTTCAAAAGTTTATCCTAAACATTTGTAGAGTCCAGGAAAGGACAGAATGCCACAATAATAGTCACAGTGATACTTGTCCAAGATGAATTAGGAAGTCTTGAGTCATTAAACTTCCATGAAGAGACTAACTCAGGACTTCCCTGATTTCCTGACCACTTGGTCTAAAGTAGTTCCCCTCTCTCACTGTCATCTTCACAGCAATCACAACTGCCTGACATATTTCCCTGCCTTTATGTCAATCATCTGTCTCCCTTGACCTGAATGTAATCTCTGTGGAAGCAAAAGCTTTAATTTACCATATCTCTTCAGCACTTAGAAGTATGGTGAGTACATAGTAGATATTAAGGAAATATCAAATAAATGAATGAAAGCAAAATAAGAACCACGTAAAATATGCATTAAAAGTAGTAACAATATTCAATTAGTCCGTATATTTAATATGACATTGAAATCAATAATGTACTCAGACTGCAATACCTCTGTCAGTCCAAACTCCATTTATTGTAGAGGTTCAGAAATAACATTACCACACACAAAAAAATATTAGCCCTGTTAATAATCAACACATTTTTCTTAAGTGCACCTTTGGGAACCAAGAAAAGGAAATTGATATTTCCCACATACATATGCTGCAATTGTTTTTTTAAAAAAGAGAACTGTTTAATAAACACAGTTACTGAAGGAGAAAATTATCCAGCAAGCTGTTTTTTTTCTTTAAATAAAAGCAGACATGGAAATCATGTTTTTACTGTAAACAAATACTAAGTTTTACATGTTGACTATAGAAAGTTGTTCAGTTTTTCCTTTACCAAAATAAATTATTAATTAAATAGACAAAAGCCAGGAAACATGGAAGTTAGTCATTTAATTTCCTCACTTATTCAGAACTGACTGGAGTCATTTCCTGCAGGAATTCCATGTCTTCCCATTGAAGTGTTTTAGCAGCTGGTAACAAAATCATCAACTCAGGCAGTGGGTGATACTCCAGGCTACAATTACAAATCAGATGTTGTTCTTTTTTTTTTTTTTTTTTCTTAATGCTTATAATGGAGCAGATCAACTTTAAAAATAAACCTGAATACCTTCTAGAATGCTGTTTCTACATTGCTCTAAGAGGCAAATTGGTCTAGTGGGAGGAACTGCAGACAGGGAAACCTGACTTCTGGGTTTGGCTCAACCACTGATTAGTTGTGTGACCTCAGATTTCACCTCCTGTGCCCTAGTAGCCTTGTCTACGTGAGGGTAATAACACTCAAATTTTTACCTAGCCAAGCTGTTTTTAAGGTGGAAGGAACAGCCAAATTCAGAACATAGCTATTGTTGGAGAGATGCATGACTCCAGTATGTACTGACAAGCTTGTAGCAGCCTTAAGAATGGAGACCTTGTCCAGTAGTCTTAAGGATAGCAACCTTCATTGAGTACAACCTTGGTCCAACAAGGTGCTAGGTATAAAGTAGGTCAGATGAGTCAGTATCTTTTGCACCAATATAAAGATTATGAAAATTGTTTCTTATGGATGTAAAATATACACGCTTTCCCCCCATTTCCAAATTGCTGACTTTCTTGAAAAACAGAAACTAGTAAGGTAATCCACTTTTTTTTCTTGAAGAATAGCAAAGGATTTGACTAAATATGCACATTATAACTGAATTTGGGGAGGGGGTGATGAGAAGGTAGAACTAAAGTGCTATAGACTAAATGTTGTATTGCTCCAAATTTATATGTTGAAATCCTAATCCACAATGTGACAATTTTCAGAGATGAGGTCTTTGGAAAGTGATTGGGCCATAAAACAGTGCCCCATAGGGAGACTCCGAAGAGCTTGCTTGCCTCTTCCACTACAATGAGACGTGGGTTCTCATTAGATGCAAAATCCACCAGTGCCTTCATTGTGGACTTCCCAGCCTCCAGAACTGTGAGAAATAAATTTGATACTTATTAATTTCTGTTGTTCATGCTATTTTTGTTATAGCATCTCAAATGTACTAAGTCAAAAATTTTCTTGTCTAGAGTCTTCCTGACTGGACCAGTGAACTAGATAATGAAGAACACCACTAATAATTATTAAAATGAAATAAGTTCCACTTAAACCTGTCTCTGTATTTGGGTAGTAAAGTTTAGCCCAAAGTGTCTTCCCTGCCTGACAAACTATAACCTAGATGAATGAACACTTTTAACCTAACCTGAGAGTATTCCCTTGAAATCCAGCAAATGAGGCTCAGCCAATCATAGGTACTGAACTTCCAGCCAATCAGAAGCTGAAAGCTGCCAAATCATGACCATACAAGGCAAAAGCCAACTGTTTGCCAAAGGTTGTTTCTGTATGTCACCTCCTTTTTCTGGGTGTCATGACTTGGATCTTAAATGTCCCCCAAAGGTTCATATGCTAAAGATTTGCTCTCCAGACTGTGGAACTATTGGGAGGTGGTGGAGCCTTTAGAAGGTAGGTCCTGGAGGAAGGAAGTTAGATCATTGGAGGCTTGCCCTTGGAGGGGATTTTTGGACACTCTCTCCTTTCCCCTCCTCCCCCACTTCTCTCTCATTGTTTCTCAGCCACCATGAGGTGAGTAGCTTTATTCTTCCACATGCACCCCACCATGATGTTCTGCCTCAGCATGGGCTCAAAGCAATGGAACCCGCTGGTCATGAACTGAAAGTTCTGAAACTGTGAGCCAAAATAAATCTTTCCTCCTTTTAAGTTGATTTGCTCAGGTATTTTGTTGAAGTGACAGAATGCTGACTAACAGTGGGTATAAATATAACCTGCCCATGGTGGTGGGTTGCGGCATTCTGAACCATCTTTGGTCTGGGAAATTTTTTCTTGCTCAAGTAAACGTAGTTAAATTTAACTGGTCTCAAATTTTCTTTTAACCTAAGTCCTATTTAAGAGTTTATTTTGTCTGGTTTGGCAATCAGAAGAAATAAAGCAGTCTACATATTTCCTGAATTGGGTGAGGACCTACTGAATTTTAGAGAACTTGAATCTGAATAAGGTGAGAAAAAGTCAAACTCCAATTTCAGAAGAACTTGGTTTCTACAGATTAAAGTATGGATCCTCTGCCTCCAATTCCATCTCGACTCTATGTTCCCAATGGTGTCACCTGAAGGTAATTATTGAGAGAGTCAATGAACTTCTGAGTGAAGACACTATTTATACCATATAATTAAGGAGAGTGTAAAATGTATATTGTTCTGTTTTTTTTAACCACTCACCAAAAATAATTTTATTACCTAGATTTAAATCAAACAAACAAGCAGCAAAAACAACAACAACAGAAGACAGAGGAAGATTAAATTACTTTAGAAACTGAATTAAATAATGCTATGGAATAGTGCAGTATGGAATATCAACTGCAGGATGTGAAAGCATTTATGTCATCTCTGAATCATGAAATACTATGAGCATTCACATCTGTTATGTACTCAGAAATCTTTACACCAAGAACACGAATAACCCAATCAATAAATGGGCCAAAGAAATGAACAGGCACTTTACAGAGGAAGATCTTCAAGCAATCAACAGATTTATGAAAAAATGTTCAACATCCCTAGCTTTAAGAGAAATGCAAACCAAAACTACCTTAAGATTTCATCTTCCCCCAATTAGAATGTCTTTTATTAAGAATACAGGCAACAACAGTTGTTGGCGAGGATGTGGGGAAAAGGGTACACTCATACATTGCCTGTGGGATTGCAAGTTGGTGCAGCCACTCTGGAAAGCAGTGTGGAGATTCCTTAGAAAACTTGGAATGGATCCACCATTTGACCCAGCTATCCCACTCCTTGGCCTATACCCAAAGGACTTAAAATCAGATTACTACAGTGATGCAGCCACATCAATGTTCATAGCTGCCCAATTCACAATAGCTAGATTGTGGAACCAACCTAGATGCCCTTCAGTAGATGAATGGATAAAAAAACTGTGGTATATATATACACAATGGAATATTACTCAGCCATAAAGAAGAATAAAATTATGGCATTTGTAGGTAAATGGATGATGTTGGAGACTGTTATGCTAAGTGAGATTAGCCAATTCCAAAAATCCAAGGGCCAAATGGTCTCTCTGATAAGTGAATGATGATGCATAATGAGGGCGGGCGGGGGGGGGGGCCAAGAATGGAGGAAGACTAGATAGCATAGAGGGAAGAGAGGGGTGGGGTCAGGGTAGGGGGTAATAATAACAGGATGTGTGATAGACACCATTGCCCTGTTCTGCTTTTTTGAATACATTTATTGAGAACTATAATTAAGCTACACATTTTTATCAGTAAAGCACTTCATGGATTACACACACACACATACACACACACACACACACACACACACACACACAGATTTTTGGGTGACCTAAGAGAAGAGGCAAATGTCCACCCACCTGTCTAGTCAGAAGTTTGTGTTTTGTTTTCACAGCAGTGAAAAGTAGAATCTACTTTGAAATCTACTTTCACTCTTGAAAACTTCCAAACAGCCTGTAATCATGGAAATTTCCTCATTTTGTTTAGTGAACATTGCCCCAAATTAATATTGCAATGATTTAATTGATCTTTGCAATGGATCTCAAATGCCAATGTTTTATAAATTATGTAGATGTGTTTTCCCCTGATAAAGAATTAGGGATTCTTTATCTCAGATTAATGTGTAAAAATGGGTAAGATTTCATATGTTTAATGTGTCTCTCCATATTTTTCTAATACTTGTGGTGACTTCTGTTGTTCATCCACTAGAAAATTCCAACAGATAATGAATGATGACTTAGCAAACCGATATTAATAAAAACTCAAAGAGCCAATCACACTTGATGCATGCCCATGTTAATGATTTCATATGTTTGTATTCCTTGCAATCCTTTTTTCTATTATGTTTCAGAACTGAACATGTCAGAATTCTGTGGTGTTCTGCAATGGGTATGGTGTTCTCTATAAAGAGTATCATGATTTCCAGAAGCTTCTCTACTAAAATTTGGAGAAGGAGTCTAAACAATAACCTACATCAACTTTAAATGGAAGGATTTATAGGTGAATTTAAACTTATCATCATAGACGTGTTCACCATGTCAAAACATTTTGGGACATAAATCATGCCTTTTTATCGATTAACAGAAACAGAGCTGGCAAAGCAGATCATGGTAGCAAAGCAGATCATGGTAGCACAGCAGCTTTGCCCAACTAAGGAGAACATTAGCTAATGGAGACAGTTGTCATATAACAACAAAACATGTTTAATAAGCAAAAGGTGACATATACTTAAAATCCAACCAGAGTCTGCATTTCTGTAGTTGTAGCAGACACTACATAAACGCAGTGCTGACCCATGCTCTTTGAAGTCTATTCTACAAAGTCCCTCAGAAGGTCCCAGGATTGTGTCCACTTGCCTCCAGAGACACATTTATTGGCTTTCGTCTCTTTCCTGGCTCATCTCTCACTGCATTTCCAGAGACCAGCTTCCAAAAACATACTGCACCCAAATTCTTGTCTCAGACTCTGCTTTGGAGAAATTCAAAGCAAGATATTAGCATATCTATCAAACAGGCCATTGATCCCTAGACTAGTCCAAAGAAAAAATAATAATAGTGAACATGCATCAATTAGATAGGCCTCTTTATGGAGTGCTTGCTATGTTCCCGGCTATGAAAAGGTCTATGCACACTACTTAACCTCCACAAAATCATAGGAATTAGGTAATATTATTCCCACTCTCCAGATAATAAAACTAAAGCATAAGGAGGGCAGATTGCTTGCTCGAGGGGACTAGTAAGTGACAGGGCTGGGATTTAAGCCTAAAGCCTTTGTGTGTGTGTGTTTTTAAAAGTAAGTTCTTGCACAGGTGTGGTGCAGTCATTCATACCTGTATATCAATTATAATAATAATTTAAATAAAACACAAATTATCAACCCACAAAAAAACCTTAATAAGTGTAGATGTAATAAGGGTAAGAAAGAATCCTGTACGACTACTTCCATTCTCCAGAAAAACTATTCTCAACCTGTGCGTTTTTAATTTCTGAAAACTTTAAAGACAACCAGTGATTCAATTTAAGAAAAAAAAAATCAAATTAGGCTGGTGCAGATTCTATTTCATCCCAATCATTTCAATTCTGCATTTTGAATCATAAAGAATTTGTTTTCTTTATTTTTAATATATATTTAATTGACATAATAATGACATGGGGTGCAGTGTGATATTTCAGGACACGTATTCAATGCATAAAGATCGGATCAGGGTAACCAACATATCCTTCACCTCAAACATTTATCATTTCTTTGTGTTGGAAACATTCAAAAATCTCTTCTACTACCTTTACAGAAATATGCAATTAATTGTTGGCCAGGACTCCAGCGTGAGTCTGGAATCCAAGACACTTCTGTTGGCTTAGCCTCTAGGGCCCTGGGCTCTCTCATAGCTCTATGGACTGGTCAGTCACACCAGTGCATACGTCTGCTCACATGGCTCTATCACATGGCATGAGGGGGACCAGTGTTCATCTCTCTGGGTTCTTCCATGTCAGTCCCTGGTCCCCCTCATGCCATGTGATAGAGCCATGTGAGCAGGGTCACATAACCTTCCTGTGCCCTGGCTGCCCTTGTTTTCTCACCTATTAAAAGAGTGGTTTCTAGGAACTCTAATCTTGCCAAAAGCCTCTGGAGATTTCTAAAGCTTTTTACCTTTTTCTTACTGTACAAGACAGGAACACATTTTTTTGTTGACACCCTATGCAAATATGTAGAATAAAGTGTGACGTGTCCTCCAGGACACTCGCCCCACCACCTTTTTTCACTTCCTCCCATGGAGGTTGCTACTGTCACAAGAGTGATGTGCATCACTCCCGCCCTTTTCCCATTCATGAAACCTCCGTGTTTCGGAGGTATGATATTGTGGAGCCCTGGGGACTGACCAGGTTCCTGAGTGCAGCCAACATGCATTATCTTCTTCATGTCTGGGGAAAATGGAGCCTGGAGCAAAAGAGAAAGTGAGTTACTAATTGGATTTATGGCCATTACTCCCAGAGCAGCCCTCTGCCCTCAGTAATCTCAAGAGCAGTTCAGATAGAATCTCTCTCTGCAGAAGATCCAGAAGACTCTAAGGAGAAAGCTGGTACATCTCCTACTCACCCTATAAAAAGTCAGATTGTTATTAAACTGTCCCTGAAGCTACTGTGATTTACATTCACGTTAATGGTTCCCTTTGTAAAGCAGTCCCTTTCATGGGGGCTGCCCTCCTGTTCCTATTGGTTGCATCTAAAATAAATATTACACCATCTCCAGCTGTCCAGCTCTCCTTTCATGCTTTGACTCGCCACTGAAAGTACAGTGATGAGATATTTCCCCCGAGAAACTCTCACATGTCCAAGGATGCCCAACACCACATTATTTGTGTAGCAAAGAGGTAGACATAACCCAGGTGTCCGCCATTAAAAGATGTATGCTATGGAATAAGATGTCACAATCAGAAGCAATGAGCTAGATGCCTATAAAGCGATGTCAGGAGAACTTCAAATCATGAGGCAAAATAAAGAAACTGAAATGCATAACAATGCTATGTACACAATTTAGCACACACTTGTGTAACATAATGCTATATGTACTTGTACATATACGAGGATATATGTACACCCAAAGACACACACCAAATCGAGGAGTGTGGTGTCTCTGGAGGAGAAAGAAATTAGATGAAAAACAAAAAAGAAAAATAGTAAGCTAAGACAGAAGACAGCTCTTTAAGAAACAATGAACTGAGGATGCTGCTAGAACTTAACACTTTGCTGTTGGGGGGTAGTAAATAAATAAGGAAATAAAGGCACAGTCAATTTTTCTTTCTTTTTGATTTAAATATCATATCCAACAAGCATTCATAGGCAACTTTCTATGTATGTGACCATCCCAATTCTGCTCCATGACCTTGGACAGGTCATTTCATCTCACTGAGCCACAGTTTCTTTTGTGGTTAAAAAAAAAAAAAAAAAAAAAAAAGGGAAAATAAATGATATTATTACCTGCATCACAATGTTGGAAGGTTGGAAAGATGGTACATTTTGTAAGATTGAAACAAGGTAATAGCTGAGGCCTGGCACACCGTGGGCCCTGGGTGAGAGTGATTTTTATCACCTGTGGAGAATAGGAACAGTCAGGCCCAAGCTCTCAGATGTTTACTCCTAACTCGCCACCAGGGCTGAAGGAGACAAACACTTATGTCTGCCACATGACGTTGACATGGCGCTCTCATGTGTTCCTGCATGAGAGAAGGAGAGATCCGACCACAACCATCACTCCATGAGTTACCAGAATTAATCTGGCATAACTCGCACAGGCCCTCTTTCCTCCACTTCCACTACACAGCAGCTGTCTGGGTCAAAGGTGACCTGCCCCATCCAAGGCAGGACCCTTCTTTAGATTATGAGGATAATCTCAAGATTTAAGATCCAAGATCTGAGACATAAATAGAGGGCAGCAGATCACCCTCAAGGTCGCCAACCGCCAGCCACCTAGATTTACCCCAGCCCCAAGAAGTCCTCTGAAAACCTTATTTGATGTGGCTAGAGAGGAAATTGGTGTGTGCCTACCTCTCTCTTTGTTAATCAGAATAAACAGGCTATAAGAACCTGAGAGAAAATTCCCTCCCCCAAACTGAACAATCCTAGGCTTCCATTGCAAACCAGAACAAAACATTAACAACCAGGAAAGCAAGCAGGAAACTGCTGGATGAGGGGTAGCCTCATCTTCTTGCTTACTCTGGGCATTTGAGTCTGGGCCTGGCCTCTTCATCTAAGGAGGCCAGGAGGCCTTCCGGGAAGGAAGAGAAGTGAGCTCTGTTTGTCCTCAAGGCTGAGTTTGACCTGGTGGGTTTTCAGGATTCTCTTAAGTATGACTTTAAGTCAAATAAAATCGCTGTGGAAAAAAAACTGTGAAGACCATAGAGAGAGCTCAATTACACCATTTTATTTTCTTTCATTCTTTAAAAGAATGGCAATACCAGAGTTTCAAATGGACACCAATGGGCACCCATGTGGGGTTCGCCTTCTGCTCTCTGTGTGTTCCAGCAGCAACCTGCAATCAGAGGGCCTTCCATGACCCGTTGGACCAGTTAATCCTGTGGTTCAAAAGAAAACCCTTGCTTCTTCATGTTGGGTACATGGGGTATCCAGAAACCAAAAGAAGCAAGCTGCCGATGACGTTGAAAGTAAACCCCAGGAAGATCATGTCAAAAGAATGATCTAATATTCCCAGTCTCTCACCCTTGGGCATCCACTTGCACCTATATATTGATTTCCACCACAGCAAGCAGATTTCAAAGTCACAGTAAAGGTCCTATTTCCTTACTCTTTAGGAAAAAGCAGGCCAGATACACTGGCCTAGATAAGATCATTTCAGTCAGTCAATCCGCACTTGTGCCTGGAAGCAGAAGCCATTAGCAACCTTCTTTTTTTTTTTTTTTTTTTTCTTTTGACTCATGTCCTCCTGGAAGCCACCCTAGTTATCTCTTCAAAATGCTAACAGGTTATATGTGACCTGGTTTATCAGACCCTGTCACTGGGAGAGGGACGCAGACTAGAAAACAAAATGAAGGTGAAAGAAACCAGCATTTATACTTGCCCACTGTGAGGCAGGTTGGGGAGAGAAGGCACTTTTTTTGTTGTTGTTTGTTTGTTTGTTTGCTGTAAAATAGAGGAAAAGAAGCTAGACTGTGGGAGACCCAGGAGAAAACTCCATGGGATCAGCTCTGCCTGTCTGCCTGCTCACTACCGAAATTCAGAAGAAGGGAAAGGTAGAGACAAGGTCATGGAGGGCTCACCCTAAGTCAAGAATGAATTTTTTTAGCCGGGCGCGGTGGCGCACGCCTGTAATCCAAGCGACTTGGGAGGCTGAGTCAGGAGGATCGCGAGTTCAAAGCCAGCCTCAGCAACTTACTGAGGCCCTAAGCAACTCAGTGAGACCCTGTCTCTAAATAAAATACAAAATAGGGCTGGGGATGTGGCTCAGTGGCCGAGTGTCCCTGAGTTCAATCCCTGGTTCCAAAAAAAAAAAAAAAAGAATGAATTTTTTTCAGGGATACTAGTTAATTCCAACATTCTAGGGTGTCCAGGAGAAAGAACTGAAAGGATGAAGTCACTGAAGAACCCATCAGCAAAGGCCTATAAAAGCCTCCATGGCGTGGGGCTTGTAAATAGGGGCCCTCATCAGGCAGCACGGAGGAGCAACTAGACAGTGTGAGCTGCAGGCACCCCAGGACCTTGTCCTCCAGGAAAAACCTAGAGAGATACGGCCAAGGAATTTCAGTGCAGAAGAGGTTTGCAGCACCACTAATTCATCCATTAAATGTTTTTTGTGCACTTACTCTGTCAGAGTCATTGTAAACAGTACAAACGATATCTAAGATATAGCCCTTGTCCTAAAAAAGCTCATATCTAGGTGGAAAAATCAGTATTTTTAAAAAACATAAAATTCAAACTACTCGCAACAAAGGGGTGTGTATATTTCTGAGTATATTCAGAAGCAGCAAAGCCAGTGAATCCCTCAGAATCCTTGGGAGTTTTTCTAAACCAATGCTAATCTCCTTAAAATGCAGAGACCTTACTTCCTGAACCTGGCGTCATGTTTTCTGTCACCTTAGATTTTTATTTTGTTGAAAGTATGGAGATTGTACAACCATAAAAATGGAAAGTTATACACCATGTGTGTCTAATATGTCAAAATACATTCTACTGTCATGTATAACTAAAAGGACCAATAAAATTATTTTAAGAAAGAAAGTATGGAGATTGTTCTGCCTCTTCATGATCTTCATGGGTATCTGTAACATGAAAATAAGATTAAAGATCTTTGGAAACAATCAGCAAGCTAGAAAGCCAGTGGGTTTTCTAAGAAAAAAAAAATGATTGAGGGGCTCATTTGCTAGACATTAAAACCTTCTATAGAGTTCTTTAGGACATGTAGTACTGCTTGAGCAATGGACAATTAAATGGAATATATAGCATACTTGGAAAGATTCTCAAATACATGTAGTAGTTTAGACTATGGAAAAATTTATAACTCAAATCAGTGGTAAAGGCTGTGCCATTCAATAAAATGAGGGTGAGTGTCATTTGCAAGGATATCTACTCTATAATACAATGATAGGCATAAAAATGATGCATGTAGAATAATATATGTAGGTATAATGGTACATTTCTCCTATTCTTTAACAAAATTAGTTCCAGATGAACTAATAATTTAAGTGTTTGTAAAATAAACACTTGAATTGCTTAAAAATGAAATATGGTGGTGCTTTATACAATCCAAGACAAGTTTCCTGAGAGAAATAACAAGGACAAGAACTTCAAAGAATAATGCTGATAGATATTACTCCATATAAAAGAAGTGTACAACCACTCAGGGAAGCAGTATGGAGATTCCTCAGAAAACGTGGAATGGAACCACCATTTGACCTAGTTATCCCACTCCTCAGTTTGTACCCAAAGGACGTAAAATTAGCATACTACAATGACACAGCCACATCAATGTTTATAGCAGCTCAATTCCCAATAGCTAAACTATGGAACCAACCTAGATGCCCTTCAACAGATGAATGGATAAAGAAAATGTGATATATATATATGTATATATGTATATATATGTATATATACATGTATACATATATATATATTTGATGGAATATTACTCAGCTTTAAGGAAGATTGAAATTCTGGCATTTGTTGGAAATGGATGGAGTTAAAATAAGCCAAACCCAAAAAGCAAAGGCCAAATGTTTTCTCTGATATGCAGAAGCTACTTCACAATGGGGCAGGGGGGAGAACAGAGTTACTTTATATTAGGTAGATGGAAGTGAAGGGAGGGGAAGGGGTATGGGGAAGGAATGATAGTAGAGCAAAACAGACATTATTACCTCATGTACATGTATGACTACATGACCGATGTGATTCTGCAGTATGTATAATCAGGAAAATGAGAGATCAGTCTATTTATGTATCATCTATCAAATTGTATAAATGCATTCTATTGTCATGTACACCTAATTAGAACAAATAAAATCAAAAAATTTAAAAAAAAAAGAAGAATGTAGACTGTCACTGCCTCCCATTGATGAGAAGCAAAGTTCAGAACAGCCTCAGCAAGACACTCTTACACTGGTGTGCGTATGTGTATGTGTGTGTGTATTATTTTCATTTTTCAGTGATTGGGTATTATTGTGTAATAAAAAATAAAAACACATTGTTTTTGTAAAAATTCTAGCAACCCGACTTTCAAAGCGTCTTTCGTTTGACCTCAAAAAAAACAAAAACAGAAACAAAAACTGTGAGTTGCTGTATCTCCAAGTCAATAATCTTCTACATACAGTATGGCATCTTCCAGAATAACTCAGTGAAGTAAATAACTTCATTATTTCCTCTTTATTTGGTTAAATAAAGTATATATGTACTTTCATTTGTTTTTAATTTATTTTGATTCGTTGTACACAAATGGGGTACAGCTGTTGTTTCTCTGGTTGTACACGAGTAGAGTCACACCATTTGTGTAATCATACATGTACATAGGGTAATGATGTCTGTCCCATTCTGTTATTATTCTCGCCCCCCTCCCCAAACTCAACCCCCTTTTTTCCCTACGCAATACATCCTTCCTCCATTCTTGCCTTCCTCCCACCCCACATTATGTATCATCATCCACTTATCAGAGTAATCATTCAACCTTTGGTTTTTTTGGGGATTTGCTAATTTCACTCAGCATGATCGTCTCCAGCTCTATCCATTTACCTGCAAATGCCATAATTTTATTATTCTTTATTGCTGAGTTATATTCCATTGTGTATATATACCACAGTTTCTTTATCCATTCATCTATTGAAGGGCATCTAGGTTGGTTCCACAATCTAGCTATTGTGAATTGAGCAGTTATGAACATTGATGTGGCTGCATCGCTGTAGTAATCTGATTTTAAGTCCTTTGGGTATAGGCCAAGGAGTGGGATAGCTGGGTCAAATGGTGGATCCATTCCAAGTTTTCTAAGGAATCTCCACATCGCTTTCCAGAGTGGCTGCACTAATTTGCAATCCCACCTAGAATTAATATTGTCAAAATGGCCATACTACCAAAAGCACTACACAAATTCAATGCAATTCCAATTAAAATCCCAATGACAGGCCTCATAGAAATAGAGCAAGCAATCATGAAATTCATTTGGAGGAATAAGAGACCCAGAATAGCTAAAGCAATTCTTAGCAAGAAGAGCGAAGCAGGGGGTATCGCAATACCAGACTTTCACCTGTACTACAGAGCAATAGTGACAAAAACAGCATGGTATTGGCACCAAAATAGGCAGGTAAATCAATGGTACAGAATAGAGGACACACAGATAAACCCATATAGATACAGTTATCTCATACTAGACAAAGGCACCAAAAACATACAATGGAGAAAAGACAGCCTCTTCAACAAATGGTGCTGGGAAAACTGGAAATCCATATGTGACAAAATGAAATTAAATCCCTATCTCTCACCCTTTACAAAACTCAACTCAAAATGGATCAAGGACCCAGGAATTAGACCAGAGACCCTGCACGTAATAGAAGAAAAAGTAGGACCAAATCTTCATCACGTTGGCCTAGGACCAGATTTCCTAAACATGACTCCCAAAACACAAGAAATAAAACCAAGAATCAATAATTGTGATAGATTCAAACTAAAAAGCTTTTTCTCAGCAAAGGAAACAATCAGTAATGTAAAGAGAGAGCCTGCAGAGTGGGAGAAAATCTTTGCCACACATACTTCAGATATAGCACTCATTTCCAGAATCTATAAAGAACTCAAAAAGTTTACCCCAAGGAAACAAATAACCCAGTCAATAAATGGGCTAAGGAAATGGGCAGACACTTTACAGAAGAAGACCTACAAGTAATCAACAGATATATGAAAAAGTGTTCAACATCCCTAGTTATAAGAGAAATGCAAATCAAAACCACTTTGAGATTCCATCTCACCCCAATTAGAATGTCTATTATCAAGAATACAACACAATAGGTGTTGGTGAGGATGTGGGGAAAAGGTACACTTACATCTGTACTTTCAGGAAAGATGTACCGTTCCTACCAATTTCATCCTCCTATAGTTTGGATCTGGGATCCCTCAAAGGCCCATGTGTTATAGACTTAGTTCCCAGCTTGACACTATTGGGATGTGGCAGACAACTTTAAGAAGTGGGGTTCAGAGCCAGGCGCGGTGGCGCACGCCTGTAATCCCAGCACTTGAGAGGTTGAGCCAGGAGGATCACGAGTTCAAAGTCAGCCTCAGCAACTTAGCGAGGCCCTAAGCAACTCAGTGAGACCCTGTCTCTAAATAAAAATACAAAATAGGGCTGGGGATGTGGCTCAGTGGCCGAGTGTCCCTGAGTTCAATCCCCAATACCAAAAAAAAAAAAAAAGAAGTGGGGTTCAGTAGGAGATCTTCCAGTCATTCATTGTAAGTTTGCCCTTGAAAGAAGTAATGGAATCTCCTCTCCTTTTCCCTTTCATTGCTGGCCAAAGGTGAAGAGGCTTCCTCCAACATGTGTCCTATCATGATGTACTGCCTCATCATTGGCCCAAAGCAGCACAGCCAATTAACCATGGGCTGAAACTTCTAAAAAACAAATGCTAAAATAAACTTTCCTCTTTTAAAGTTGATTATCTCAGATATTTTGTTACAGTAATGGAAAGCTGATGAACACACATCTCCACATTTCCTAGATGATATAAAATGAGAACACATAACTACAAATACATGACAATTTAAAAGAATAAGTCATTTAAATTTTTACATAGAAAACTGCATTGTTTTAAGAAATTAGAAACTCTTAGACCATAATTCTTTAGGTTAAAATATCCATTTATATAGTGATCAAAAAAATTTCTCAGTCCCATACTGGCATCTTTTCTCTAAGAACCCGAGAGTAGGAATTAGTTTCACATTTATATAACTAAAGAGCAAGGGTTAGCTTTGCCAAACTAAAGGAATACAATCTCTTAGAAACAACATGAGAACCAGGACCATTCTATCCCCAGCCTCCATCATGGTAGGCACTCAAGAAATATGAATGAGCGGATGAAAGAGTGAAGGGAAGAAGGAAGATCTGGTTCAAAGGAAAGGCAGGCCTCTTTCTCTCAGGAATCCAGAAACCATGTACAACTTTAATTTGGCATTAAATTTCAGAAAGTTACCTTCTTTAGATTATAGTGACTGGAAACAGAAAACTACCTAAAGATTAAATCATAGGAGACAAATTAAACCTACTACAGTCCAGACAGGATCTACAATTAAAATAACATTACAAAAGTCAACTTGATATATCACTTAGGGTGTTTTTTTGTGTCAAATAACATAAGACACTGACTGAAACTGACTTTAAAATAAGTATCATAATGGAGAATTCAGGGTTGGTTGATTCCAAGCTTCCCCAAAGTCATCAAGGGCCAGGTTCCTTCCATCAGTCTCTCTGTCATCCTCAGTGGGTCACATCTGCTGTCATGAGGTCCTCTCCTTTACTGTTTCAAGATTGTTAAAAAGCTCCAGAAATCACATCCAAATACAGCAATGTCCAGAGGCCTGTTTCTTCAGGCCTCTGACCTAGGATCAGGAGTCCCAGCAGACCTCCCACTACATCTCAGGAAAGAGTCACATGCCTACCCCTGAGCTAATCATGGGGAAGAAGACTAGAATGGCAATCATTGGTCTGGACAAATCAGGACAAACCCTCTTAATCATCGATACGGTGACCCCCATGTCAGGATGAGTAGCAAGCCTCTGAACTAAAGTGAAGAATGGGTATCAGATGTGTCCACCAGAACAGGCCAGGTTGTTACACTTGTGGGTCCCGAGGGCTTTCACCATGGGGGGTAAGGACCCAGCATCACAAGCCAGACACCGGGAGTCGAGTAAGCACGACCAGGAGCCAGTGGCCCCAGCATAGCCTTTTATTGGTTTAAGAGCCAATGAAATCCCTGAACCACCTCGCACCACCCCAGCAGGACCAATCATAGTTCTCGATGTGGACCCACGTTTCCACCAATCAACTCAAGCCTCTATTTCTCCCAACCATCAAGTTTCCAGCTCCTCAGCATGATCCACACCAGGCTATACTGCCGTAGCAGGAGTCCCAGAGTTCCAAAGGTTTAAAAAAACAGAAGCCCATTTTTCTCTCACGCTCAGTGCACATCGCCTCAACAAGGGCAGCTTTTCATCATGGTGTCTCAGATCCCCAGGCCAATATAGGAGTTCAGCTCAAACACTGCCTCTCACCTCACCATAGGAAACAGCTCTGAAAAGTGTCAAGTCCACAGTTGAAAGCTCTGGCCTGGAAGTCACATGTCACTGCCACACTCAGCTCATTGACTATTCCTAGGCACAAGGCCCCACCCATCACAAGGGTGTCAGGAAGAGCAATCCCACTCTATGCCTACAAGTGGGGAGAACCAGAACTCTGGCAAACAGCATCATACTAGGTAAGCATGGGAAAAGATTCATGAAATGCTATTCAGTGAAAGAGTGTGAGACCAAAGACAATTCATGGGGTTATCCCAAGTATAACTTGGTGGGTAAAACTCAGAAGCTGCAAATGATTACTATTCTAACAAATGGCAGAATTCCTCATAGAATGTGAACTATATTTGTTAAACCTCTTAAGGTGGAGGTGTGAGACTAGAGACACCATCTGTGGGGGAATGAAAAACGAGGGCATGCCTGGCGTGCTCTAGGTCAGGAGAGACAGAACTTTGGACAGGAAGTGCAATGAAGAGGGAGTGTTGAGAGGAATCAGAGAGAATTGCCAAGTGCTGTTGCATACAGTCCAAAACTTTTAGATATTGTTTTTAAAAAAAATGTATTGGTTCTTTTCAGTGATACATGACTGTGGAATCCATTTTGACATAATTATGCAAGTATGGAATATATCCTGTTCTAATTCAGTCCCCAGGATCTCTCCTTCCCCTTCCCTCGCTCCACCCCCTGATTCCTTCCCTCTACTGAGCTTTCTTCCATTCAGCCACAGCTATTTTTTATAACTAATTTCCTGTGGATGTACACGATGGTGAGACTCACTGTGGTCTATTCATATGTGTTTTTCCACCAAGGCACGTTGACATCTGGGGCTGGATAACTCACATCTGGTGGGGACAGGGGCAACCCCATGCATTGCAGGGCATCCAGCTTCACCCTTGGCCTCCACTTACTTCCACTTCCACCTGTGACAACCAATTATGTCATGACCACCAAACATGTCTCCAGTCATTGCCAAATGTTCCCTGGTCAGTAAAATCACCTTCTGCTGAGAATCAACATATTACAGGTCTATGAAATGCTCTGTTTTCACTGGTCATTTTTACCATGGAAACTCTTCCCCAGTCCTATTCCCTAAAACTTCAGGAGAGCTTACCAGACACACAAGGTTCTACAGGTCTGGTTTCTTTTGAGATATTCAAGGAAGGAGTAAAATCCACAATCAGGGTCAGTTGTCCAAGGGTAGAAAGCAAAGATCCAGCAGAAGCAGGAACTAGAAGCGGCCATCTTCCCTTCTCCCCCTCAGTTCCAGGAATTCATGTTGATCTTGTGAAGGGCCTTGAGGGGGTCACCCTGAGTGTGAAATGGGGTTCAACTAAGTATCTAAAAATTAAAGGAAGAGGAAAAAATAGGTAGATTCATAAATAGATAAAGTAGGAAGAAACAGAATAAGAAACAGAATAATAAGAAACAGTATGAAATCCACTTCCCCAACATCCCTTCCTCCTCTCACTGCCTCTCCTCTTGGGTGAAGATGTGTCAGTAGGGTGCCTCCTCCCGTACCTAGCTCTGAAAGATGCTGGTGGTTCGAGCAGGGTAATCCCTAGTGGTTAGTTCAGGAGTGGGCTAGTCAGAGCTGAGCTCAGGACTCATGTTCAAAAACTGACCTTTAGAGATGAATGTGTGGTATGTATACACAATGGAACTTTACTCAACCAAAAAGAAGAATGAAATTATGGAATTTGCCAGAATATGGTTGGTACTGGAGACTATCAGGCTAAGTAAATAACCCAACCCCAAAAAACAAAGGCCAAATGTTCTCTCTGATATGTGGATGCTAACACACAATAAGGGGGGGCAGGGAAGAACAGAAGTTCATTGGATTAGACAAAGGGAAATGAAGGGAAGGGAGGGGAATGGGAATAGGAAAGACAGTAGAATAAATTGGGCATAACTTTCCTATGTTCATGTATAAATACCCAACCAGTGTAACTCCACATCATGTACAACCACAAGAATGGACATACTATGTTGCAATAAAAATTTAAAAACATAAAAAAAAAGAATGGGAAGTTATACTCCATGCATATATAATATGTCAAAATACACTCTAGTGTCATGTATATCTAAGAGAACAAATAAAAAAATAAAAGTTTTAAGAAGGGAAAAAAAAACACGTTGGTGCTCTTTTCTCCTATGAAGATGAGCATGAAAGCTTGTATCCCTAGTCTTGTGACCATAAAGGAAGCCAGCTGAGAATGGAGCCCATTAATGTGCAAGAGACACTATAGAACAGCACAGAATCTGAGCAGGTGGTCTGATTGAGTCAGGCACAAAATGTATCCTGTCACTGAACCCCTCATGTACCTTCATTTGCATATGCCAAAACCATTCCACCTTATTGTTTAAGCAAGTTTGAATTGGGTTTTATGCTAGTTGCTAAAAAGTCCTTTTAACTAGTTAATACATGAGCAGGTGGATATGTACTAAATAATATGGGTGTGTATATACATTCACACATATGTACAATTTGAAGATCTAGAGAGGAAAACATCAAAATTAACAGTGATTTCATTGTAAGACTATGGGCCACTTTCATAGCCCCTTTATAAAGCTTTTGTAAATGTTCTACAATAAACATGCATTAGTTTTGCTATCAGAAAGAAATGATTCAGAAGAATGTGGTATTTATGGGCAAACTGTCATGGTTCTGGGTTTTATTTTAAGCAATCTCAGCAAAAATAAAAGGTTGGAAAGAGATGAAACAAAATTGGCAAGACACAGATATTGATATTGAAGCTAAGTGACAGGAACATGAGCATTCATTATACTCTTCTATTTTATGTAATTTTGAAATTAATAAGACAATGAAAGAAGAAGGAAGAGAGGCAGAGAGCAGGAGGAGAGAAGACGGGCAGGCATGCATTCGTGAAGTCTTCTCACTGCCATTGCTGGCTTTGCTGTGTGCTGTAAGTGTCCCAGATGGGTCCTGATAATGCCTGTCCATTGCCTGGAGCCTTCCGGTGGGTGAACACATCCTTCACAATCCCTCTGTTCTCCACCTGAATGTGCTGCTTTAGAGGTTCCTGTGATGCCTGATGGGTATCAGTATGATGCACACCAGTCTCCCCAACCAGCTACCCACCCCAACACCAAAAAAATTGTTTTTAATTTTAAAAAGCATATGTATGTGTATATGTGCATATATATTTGCATTTGTATCAGCTCTGCAAAATATCAACAATTCTATCTTTAATACTGGACTTCTTAATTGATTTTACCATAGCATTCACAATGATGTAGGATGTTCCCTCTATGACAGGGAGCTTTCTTTCTTTCTTTCTTTCTTTCTTTTTCTTTCTTTCTTTCTTTCTTTCTTTCTTATTTTTAGCTCTGTAATATAATTTAAGGTCTGGTATTGTGATGCCTCCTGCTTCAGTGTCTCACTGAGGATTGTTTTGGCTCTTCTGGGTCTCTTATTTTTTCAAACGAATTTCATGACTGCTTTTTCTATGAAGAACCTCATTGGAATTTTAATAGGAATTGCATTAAATCTGTATCGTGCCTTTGGTAGTATGGCCATTTTGACAATATTAATTCTTCTTATCCAAGAACATGAGAGATCTTTCCATCTTCTAAGGTCTTCTTCAACTTCTTTCTTTAGTGTTCTGTAGTTCTCACTATAGAGGTCTTTCACCTCTTTTGTTAGATTGATTCTCAAATATTATATTTTTGAGGCTATTGTGAATGGGGTAGTTTCCCTAATTTTTCTTTCAGTTTATTCATAGCTGACATATAGGAATGCAATTCACCTATCAATGTTAATTTTATATCCTGCTACTTTGCTGAATTCACTTATGAATTCTAGAAGTTTTCTGGTGGAATTTTTTGGATCTTCGAAATACGGAATCATGTCATTGGCAAATAGGGATACTTTGAACTCATCTTTTCCTATTTGTATCCCTTTAATTTCTTTCTTCCTTCTAGTTGCTCTGGCTAGAGTTTCCAGGACTATGTTGAAGAGAAGTGGTGAAGGAGGGCATTCCTGACAGGGAATTTTCATGAGTTAGATTAATTCTGTGAATTGGATTAAGCAAATCCAAACATTACAGAAATTAACTGATTTTCAAGTATTGGATGACAGTGATCATTTAATTGGATGACTGGTATCATTTAATTACATTTAATGGTCTTTTCCTGCAAATAGAGCAAATTCATTAAGGGTTATAGTTTCATTTTCTTACATGCAAAGAAAATTCAGAATTGAAAGGGAGTAAAACAAATTTAGAAAAACATATTTAGTACAAGTGAGAAGTTATGCTTTGCAGAATAGTATGTAACCCTTCTTTTATAGAGTTAACTGTTGAATCATCATGTTCATAATAGTCTGCTTTAGATTTCTTGTATGAATTTTCAATGGTTGCATAAGTCATTGCCACAAACTCGATGTCTTAGAAGAACAGAATTTTGTCAGGCATGGTGGTGCACACCTAATCCCAGCAGCTCAAGAGACTGAGGCAGGGGGATTTCAAGTTCAAAGCCAGCCTGGGCAACTTAGTGAGGCTCTAAGTAACTTAGCGAGACCCTGTCTCTAAATAAAAAATAAAAAGAGGGCTGGGGATGTGGTTAAGAGCCCTCAGGGTAAGAAACAAAAACAAAACAGAATTCTGTCTCTCACAGTTCTGGAAGCCAGAAGTCCAAAACCAAGGTGTCCATGGGGTTGTATGGCTCTGGAAACAATCATTCCTTGCTTCTTCTGGCTTCCAATAGTGTCAACATCCCTTGGGACCCTATTAAGCCATCTCTGCTCCCATCCTCATATAGCTTTCTCCCCCATGTCTCTCTTCTCTTCTGCTTCTTATAAGGACACCTGTCATTAGATTTAAGGTCCACCTGGATCATCCAGAATGATCTCATCTGAAGAACGTTAACTTAACTACATCTGCAAAGACCCTTTTTGCAAATTAGGTCACACTCACAGGTTTGAGGTGGACCTATCTTTTTGAGGGACCACGGTTCAACCCACTGCACGACTCAACCGAACTTCTGACCTTGAAGTTGATGCTAGTATTTCTTTGTCAGCTTCGGCAGTGTTGTCACTACAGTGCTCTGCATGTCAACCAATATGTTGTGTCACTTATATTGTCAATATTTCTCACACATACCTACCTAAAATTTGCTTAATTTCCATCAAACGACAAAAACTTGTAATCTGCAGGCTTTGTGCACCTCATAGGCTACCGCACAAGGCATGACATGACTCACTGGTATGCCAGCAGGAGCAGCGGGATCAAATGCTACCCAAGATCAGAAGGGACTCGATTCTGTGAGCTGTGGTGCCCCACTGCACTTGGTTTTATCATTGAGGACCTGAAGGCTATCCTTGAAAAGGCAGTATTAATTATGCTGTATCTACAAAGAACGGTAAGAGAGAGCCAGGAGAAGAAAGCAGGAATTTTTTTCTGGTCCTCTTTCAAAATCACTTGCATCTTAAAGTGAGAAATCCAATCGCTGCTATAGAAGAAGTTCTCATTTCAATGAGCAGTTTCACCAAATATTAGCTTCATTTAACGCAATTAATGATCAAAATACTTAAGATTTAAAAATCAAGGCTGGGACTGAGGCTCAGTGGTACAGTTCTTGCCTATCATACACAGGCCCTGGATTTGATCCCCAACACAACAATATAAATTAACTTAAAATTTAAAATCAAGAGATTTATAGACTAGATATAAAGACAGGATAACAGATTTAATTTGGACCATCTCAGAGAATCAAGGGCATGGATCATCTTACCTAGAATCCTTCTTATACATTTTCTATCTCTACAGTTACGATTTTGCTAGAATATCATACACATGGAATCTTCCAGTGAGCAACATTTGAGTCTGACTTCTTTAACTTAGCATAATGTATTTGATGATCTTCCATGTTGTTATCTCAATGTTCATTATTTTGTATCAGTAGTTGTATTAATAGTGTGTCAACAGTTCATTATTTTTATTATTGAGTAAATTTTTAATTGTATGAATGTACCATGATTTTTTATACATTTGCCCATTGAAAGGGTATTTGATTTACATTCAAATTTTAGTGATTATGAATTTTACTGCTATAAATATATATTCACAGATTTTTCTGAAAATGTTTCATTTCTCTAAGTTAAGTATCTAAGTATAGAATTGTTGGGTTATCTTGTGTCTTTCAAGAAATGGATCCATTTTATCTAGTTATTAGATTTATTTAAAGTTGTTTTAATATTAATATTAATATTAATATTTTCTTATGTGCCTTTTAATTTCTTTGGGGTCAGCAGTGATGACTCCTCTTTCATTCATAATTTTGGAAATTTATATCTTCTGTTTATCTCAGTCAGTTTAACTAAAGGATCTTTCTTTTTCTTTTCTTTTCTTTTTTCCTTAAATCAAGAAACAACCTTTGTTTGCTCTGATTTTCTCAATTGTTTTTCTTTTTTTCTTTCATTGACTTCTGCTCTAAGCTCATTTCTTTTCTTATGCTTGTTTGGGATTAGTCTGCTCTTCTTTTTCAAGTTTCTTTTTTTGTGTGTGAAATCTCTCTTAGTTCACTGTTCACATTATGTATTTTTTTATATTCTTTTATTTTCAATCTATGTGTATCTTTGAACCTAAGATGTCTTCTACAGGCAGTATTGTGATATATATTTCTTTTAATTCATTTTAAACACAAGTTTTTTTCCTTCTAGCATCTTAATTCTGCCACTTAGCCTGATGATTTTGATTTTAGATACTGTACATCTCAATTTCAAATTTCCATTTAATTCATCTTTATAAATTCTGTCTCATAGAAGTTCTTTATTTCTCTGGCCACTCTAGTCATACTTTCCTTTAAGTATAGCTTCCTTTAGTTCTTTGAACACATGTATAATGCTTGTCTTGAAGTCTTTGTCTTGTAAATCCAACATTTGACACTAAGAGACAATTTCTAATCACCCATTTTTTTCCTGAGAATGGGCATATTTTCCTGTTTCTTTGAAGGTCTCATAATTTCTTGCTGAAAACCAGACATTTTAGATAATATATTTTAACAACTTCGGACTCTGTTTTTTCTGGTCCAAAGGTGGTTGTTACTTTTGCAGCTGCTGCTGTTGGTTTGTTTATTACCTTGGTAATTTCCTTGTACTAAATCTGTGAACTTTGCTCCCCATGAGGTGTTCACCTCCTGATGTCTCTATTTTGCCATTGGTGGTGATTGTTTCAAGTCACCCTATGGTCATACCTGGGTCATAGTAACCAGTGACAAGAGAAAGGTTGTGCTCCGCCTTCTTGAGTCAGTAAGTCTTCCATCCTGTTTCAATGAATCTGCATGTGGGTAGAGGAGAAAATCAAAAGATGGAGCCATTTTTGAGTCTTCCCAGCCATTACTTTCCACTGGGTCCTTTTCTATGCCCTCTGTCCAGATGCACAAGGCCTTGCAATTGGTCAGAATTGCAGCTGGCTTGAGCACTGTCTTGTCCTCTTCTGTGTTCCTGCAGCCTCAGCCAGGAATATAGCTGTCCCAACCACCATTGCAACCTCAGACTCAAGCCAACGACATGGTCATGCACCTGACTGTGAGACTTCATCCAACACCATCCCTGGAGATGAGCTTTGCCTGCTGACCCAAATCCAAATTAAGTGAGCTCTCTTTGTCCATGATAAAGAAGCTTCCAGTTCTCATCTGACAAAACTTGGCCCTGGAAGAACCTCATTATGGATTGAACTTGGTAGCAGGAGGAGAGAGGTGAAGTGGAGGAGGAATAAGACCTATAGGCCAGAACCCCATAGAGCTTCCTGTTCCTTACCCAATGTTGAGTAGTTTCTCAAGTAATCTGCTTCTCAGATTATTGAATGCCTTTTGTTTCAATTTCCAAAGTGCTAAATCATTCTTTTTTCTATTTTCCAGGCTTATAGTTGATTTTTGATGCTGGAGTTTACCATACTCCTCACTTGCTGTAGATAGAAGTGAACCACTGACTTATTTTTGAAAGATACAGAAAGGATCCATTAAACTTTAAATTCTTAATCATATCTCTATAATTCCTTCTCCTTATGATGTTGCACATCTGTTTACATGATTGTAAGATTTTATGCATATTATTTTTAATCTTTTTCTTCAAATTGTTACTTTCAAAATTCTTTTTGACACATTGGTGTAACTCACAGAATGCCATCCTGTTCACATGCTGTGAATGACAGTGTATTTTTAAAAGTCTGCAAACACATTATCCTTCCAATGTTGTATGTCAGTCTGGAAACCAACTTCATTCTTTTCAAATTACTCATAGGGCTGTTCACAAGCTTTATGAGATAAATATTGTCACCATCTCATGGCTTCTTATAGATTCAATAAGAGTAACCTCTTATAGATTGTGAAGAAATTCTAACATTCAGAACATATTCTTGACAAACTTTAAAACCCATCCAGTTACTACGTTAGTTAGAAATTGCAATAGTTATAAAACCACAATAGGTAACTACAGTTCATAATGGTTTGAATACTAAGCAATCCTATTCTGTATACATAATATCTTCCACCCTTCCTATAATTTCTATATGTCATCTATTTATCTAGGTTAATCTGTATCAATTCATTTACCTATAAAGAGAATTGAAATCACCTATGGTGATAATTAATATTTTATGACAACCCTAGAGATGACTGAGTACATGTTGGATATCACAAAACCAGATGAGATTTTTATATATAACCATTAACACTTCAACTTTCCAAGACACACTAATCTTATATTGGATAAAAATGCTTTAGACCAGCAATGTATGAGTGTACCCTTTTCCCCACATCCTCGCCAACACCTGTTGTTGCCTGTGTTCTTGATAAAAGACATTCTAATTGGGGTAAGATGAAATCTTAAGGTGGTTTTGATTTGCATTTCTCTTATAACGAGTGATGTTGAACATTTTTTCATAAATCTGTTGATTGCTTGTAGATCTTCCTCTGTAAAGTGTCTGTTCATTTCCTTGGCCCATTTATTGATTGGGTTATTGGTGTTCGTGGTGTAAAGATTTTTGAGTACTTGGTAGATTCTGGAGATTAGTGCTCTGTCCGAAGTGTGTGTGGCAAAGATTTTCTCCCACTCTGAAGGCTCTCTCTTCACATTGCTGATTGTTTCCTTTGCTGAGAAAAAGCTTTTTAGTTTCACTCTATCCCAATCATTGATTCGTGCTTTTATTTCTTGCGCTTTGGGAGTCATGTTAAGGAAATCTGGTCCTAGTCTAACATGATGAAGATTTGGACCTATTTTCTCTTCTATTAGGTGCAGAGTCTCTGGCCTGATTTCTAGGTCCTTGATCCACTTTGAGTTGAGTTTTGTACAGGGTGAGAGATATGGGTTTAGTTTCATTTTGCTGCATATGGATTTCCAGTTTTCCCAGCACCATTTGTTGAAGAGGCTGTCTTTTCTCCATTGCATGTTTTTGCCTCCTTTGTCAAGTATGAGATACCTGTACTTATTTGGGTTTGTCTCTGTGTCCTCTATTCTGTACCATTGATCTACCTGCCTATTTTGGTACCAATACCATGCTGTTTTTGTCACTATTGCTCTGTGGCCTATACCCAAAGGACTTAAAATCAGATTACTACAGTGATGCAGCCACATCAATGTTCATAGCTGCTCAATTCACAATAGCTAGATTATGGAATCAACCTAGATGCCCTTCAGTAGATGAATGGATAAAGAAACTGTGATATATATACACAATGGAATATTACTCAGCCATAAAGAAGAATAAAATTATGGTATTTGTAGGTAAATGGATGATGTTGGAAACTGTTATGCTAAGTGAGATCAGCCAATCCCAAAAATCCAAAAGCCGAATGGTCTCTCTGATAAATGAATGATGATGCATAATATGGGGGGGAAAGATGGCAAGAATGGAGGAAAGATAGCTAGCATAGAGGGAAGGGAGGGGTGGGGGCGGGTGGGGGGTAAAATTAATAACAGAATGTGTGACAGATACCATTGCCCTGTGTACATGCATGAACGCACAGATGGTGTGACTGTACTTTGTATACAAGCAGTGAAACAATAGCTGTACTCCATTTGTGTTCAATGAATCAATAAGTAAATAAAAAAAATGCTTTAGACCAATGAACATTCTAATACCAGAATTCCATATTTTCTATAAATTTCATGAAAGAGTATATTTCCAAAATATTAGCTCTCCATTACACACTTTTTTTGAGCATACTGAAGTCATTGTGCTTCACTTTCTATTTTCCACTCTGTTACAGCATAAATCAAATTGATTTGGTGTGACCTAATGGTAGCACACAATAATGAACCAGAAAAAAAAGTGTTTTAGAGAAAGCAAAAAGAAACATAAAGAGATGACAGTATTTCCTTTAAATCCATATGTAGTTATAAACATACCAATGCTACCTATGGATTTTACAGAAATTTTTTAAAGGATCCTTACAAAATTCATCTTAGCACTCTAAACAGATTTCATTAGTGAACAGCTGTTTAAGATTAATCAAATTAAGTCTGTACTGTAGTTTAATAGATTGACTTTGCAAAATCAGCACGTTATAGGCTTTTTTAGGTATCAATTACACAGATAACTGGATAGGAAAGATGACTTGTGGGCAGTTCCCATGAAACGAAAGAATTGACTGCAAACTCTGTGAGAGGCAGCCCATGACATCCCTGCCACCAAAGCCAACGATGTGAATGGAAAATATGCTGTTTGATAACAAGAGGAATAGCCCACTGCACAACACACCAAAGCCAGGCACATGGAAGACTGGGCTGAGTTCCAGGCACACACCAGAGCCATACACAGGGGTCAACCAAAATGGTAGAAGGAGAACTGAGAAAAGATACTGGATGTATTCCAACATCAAAGAGAAAAATTACAGGGAAATTTGAGAGTGACCTCAGGATTTTGTGGCAGGTTCGGTCCCCATGGTTCACCACCATCCAACCCTATTCTCCCTGCAAAAATTTACTTAGGTCACAACAGAGACCTCTCAATCTCAGGAAGAAGAGGCCCTACCCAAGTCCCAGACACAGAGTCATGATGGGTCTAAACCATTTCTCATGGCCAGTGCCAGTTCTGGCTAAGGAGAAGTCAGTTAAATCAGGGCTTCAGAAAGTGTTTTAATTACCTTACAAAAAAGAGTTGGCAGACATGCCCTTCACTTCCTGATTTTTTTTCTCTTTCTTGCTACTGAGTAGGCAGTGGCCAACTCGTGTCTAGGAGGTGACAAACATGAACACCAAAGCTGGCACACTAAGAATGGCAATGCAGAAAGATAGAAAGTACCTGCATCCTTGAGACAGAACCAGCTGGACCAATCTACCTGCAAGTACTTTGCTTCAGAAGAAAAACAAGCTCCCAGTTGTTCAAACACTGTAGTTGGGACTTCTGTTCATTGCAGCCAAACACACCTTAGTAGATAGATTCATCAAGGGAAGAAAAATGCATTTGATCCTCAGATAGTCTAAAATGTGAAACTGAAGCCACAGAGTAAGAGTTGTAAGAAGAAAGGTTTGGGATAGATATCAAAAACCATTTCTAATGCTGATGAGGACATAGAGGAAAAGAAACACTTTACCCTGTTGGTGGGCTGGTAAATTAGTACCACCACTCTGGAAATCAGTATGGAGATTTCTCAAAAGGCTAGGCCTTTTGAGAACCACCCTAAGACCCAGCTATACCACTCCTCAGTATTTATCCTAAAGAATTAAAGTCTTCATGATGCAGTGATACATGTATCCATGTTTATAGCAGCACAGTTCACAACAGCTAAACTAGGAACCAGCCTACGTGTCCATCAACAGATGAGTGGATAAAGACAATGTAATGGAGTTATATTCATACATAAAGAAAAATGAAATTGTGTAATTTGCAAGCAAATGAATGGAACTTGAGACCATTGAGTGATTGCATGAAAAGCAAAGGGAGATCAATAAAATAGAGAAAAGGGACAGGGAGAGGGAGAGAGGATATGCTGGGGAGGGATACTGGCCAAATTATGTTGCTATATTGTGTGCATGTGCTGATACATAACAGCAAATCCCACCAGTATGTACAACTATTATACTCCAACAAAAACTGTGGAAGAATCATTTCTAACAAACAGAATTGCTGGAAAGAATAGGTTACCTCTGGAGTCAAGGATCCCTCTCCCATTCCCAAGTACATTCAAGTAGAAGGTGGGTGGGCACCTATAAGGGTGCAGAGGAAGGAATCTCTGCACAAATTGAGAGGTTCCAAACTCCTTTCAATTCTAATTACTGTACCATGCCTTGATAGTTGAAAAAAGCAGTACTGATTTCCTAGTCATATATGAGAAAACTGGCTTTAAAAGAGTAACAGATGACCAATTATAACTCTGGACGGCTCACGATGAAAAACTAGGCCACCCTGACATCAACTATCTCAATATTTGGAAATTTACAGATTTGGTCCAAGTTTTTTTCTCCTTGGTATTGAACCCATCACATCCCTTGATTTGTTGCCAGTTTGTATTTGAAGTAAAGACTGATTGTTTGAATGAAGATTGTTCTGCTTGAACTCCCAATTTGAGAATAAGGCTTTGCTCCGAATGATTCACCTCGCTTCTGATTGCTGATGTCAGAAGAGCTCTTCTTCTGTGTGTCATTTTCTCACCAGCCCCAGATGTTCTAAACATTGTCATGCTGTGCCCTGCAGGGCCTCCTAATCAAGGATGCCCCACAAACAGCAACTTCCATGTACTGTGACCCAAGTTCTGCACCAGTCAATAGGGTGGAGGCAACATTATTTTCTGGAACTGCGTTTAATAGAAATTTAACATTAAGTGGGCTTACAGGATCTAACACTGAGAAAATTACTCATGAATCTGTCATTTCAACCTCATATGCACATGCAGATCTCAGAGTGTTTATTAAGTACCTGTTATGAAGAGGCAGGTCGGGGGAGGGAAAGGTAAGGTGCCGGGGAGAGATGAAATGATCAAATTATGTTATGAGCATGTACAAATGTGGCATACTGAATCCAACTGTTATGTATAATTATAATGCACAAGTAAAAAAGGAAAAAGGCAGTTCTTTGCAGAGACTCAAAAGCAACTGAAATACAAAACATACTAGGATAGGTGAGATGAGAGAAGCAATAGCAATGAGGCCTGTCATTTTCAAAATTTTTTAGTTCATAAGTCAGGACAGATATCAGTGATCCCATTTTAGAGATGAGGAAGTTGAGGCTCAAAGACAAATAGTTAAGCCGGGAGCAGTGGCACACGCCTGTAATTCCAGCAGCTCGGGAGGCTGAGGCAGGAGGGTCATGAGTTCAAAGCCAGCCTCAGCAACTTAGCGAGATCCTAAGCAACTCAGTGAGACCCTGTCTCTAAATAAAATACAAAATAGTATTGGAGATGTGGCTCAGTGATCTAGTGCCCCTGAATTCAACCCCTGTTTAAAAAAAAAAAAAAAAAAAAGCAAATAGTCAAATAGTTAACTACTAAGGTAAAATGAAACAGTGCCCTTGTAGAGATAGGAACAGGTCCACTACTCCTTAACCAAAACCCTTAGAACTTGCATATAGGAATTTTTCAGATTCTAGAGAGAGAAATTAGTGCATAAACATTTATTAACTATATACTCACCTCAGAGTCCAGGTATCCTTCTGCCTTCAAACACATTAGTATACTTACGCAGAACATATGTATGAATCTTCATACTTAATGAGATAAACAAAGAGTATAAAGGGCTTTAAGATCAGTAAGGTCGGATTTTATAGCCAAATAAATGATGCAAACTCTTTCCACTTTCAGAGCATTTTGGATTTTAGGAGTGAGAGAAAGAACCACTCAGCCTGTTCCAGCAATAGAGAATTTGTCCATTTGGATTGCAAAATAGAATCAAGGGAGATTTCACAAAAGAAGTGCCATCTTTGCTGGACCTGGAAAAATAGGCAGGATTTCAAACACCAGACAAGTAAAATACATCCATGAAGAGAACATCCATAAAAAACTAAACAGTAGATAAGGTGCAGGAACAGCACTTCAGGCTATCACAAATTGACTCCATGTGATGTTTGCCACAATCCCAAAAGAGATTTAGCATTGAAAGTCTCATGTCCTTGAGACCCACCCCCTGCCCCAGTCCCAGTTGTTGATCACCTATGACCTGTTCTCTTTTCTTTTCTTTCCCTTTTTTTTTTTCATACTAGGGATTCAATTCAGGGGCACTTAACCAATAAGTCACATCTCTCTCCCTTTTTTATATATTTTTTTGAAACAGCATCTTGCCAAGTTGCTCAGGACCTCGATAACTTGCTGAGGCTGGCTTTGAACTCATGATGCTCCTGCCTCAGCCTCCCAATCTGCTGGGATTACAGGAGTGCACCACTGTGCTTGGCCTTATGACCCATCTTCTTCTCATTCCACAGAACTCAGGGTTGTACTATGGATCTGTGCAACCAGGAGAGCCCTTAGTGTATCCAGTGTTTCCTGGGTACAGGTCTTATGGGGAGCTAGACCATGCCACGGGCTGCAGTTTCATTATGAGGGGTCCACAGTGCAGGTGCTGGACCCATCTTGGTTGTGCACCTCTGGAGTCAGACACAGAGCCCACCAATGGACATCACGAGCATTTCGAATGTAGAATGGGGAAAGAGAACACTTGTGGTCACTTTTTTTTGTGCAAATAATTCCTTCTTGGTAAGGAGACTTTGAATTTGAATAACACGTATGTTAATTACTTGGGTGGCTATTATTCAAAAGTGTCAAGGAAAGTCAGGAAATCCACACTAACAAATGAAATTTTCAGTCAAAAAACTGGAAGTTTGTGAACATCCAGATGTTTGGTGTCCTGCAGTCTCAGCCTCGATGTTGATCATTTGGAATCAAACGCATGATATGAGGCAATGCTCTTAGAGCATGTCACACACAGAAATGTAAAGCTGGATTTAATATAGCAAAATGATAAAAGCCAAATCCAGATAACATTTTCCCCAAAGAAGCTCACGGGCCTGAACAACTTGGCTGACACCTATTTTTAGTCACAAGGATCATATTAATTACCACCAAGTGCTCTTGTCCTTGGTTGATAGGACATGGCATGGTGTGTTTCCTGTGTCTGGTTTCCCAGAGGATGGAACAAGAACTGTCACTATATTTTACCCAAGCCCGCCCAAAACCCAGATTTAAGCAGCCTCAAAAGCACTGGGCCAACAAGCATGGACACAGCAGAGTCCAGCCAAACGCCTCCCTAATCCTAACGGCATCACAGAAAGTGTTGATAGGAACCGTTTTAATCCCAGTGGTTACCAAGCTGCACATGCTCTGTAAGAGACACAGCCAGTGTTGACCAATGTGGGTGTGTCTGCCTTGAGACCCCAGCGTTGTTTTCACAACTGATCATAACGACAGCATTTAGGCAACATACATAAGAAAACTGAAAGAAGATACAATACACTGACAAAGCCGGCTTTACACAATCTGATTGTTTGGCACCATTTCTTTTTCTCGAAGAGCATTGGTGACATTGAGCCAACTGAAGGAGGAGGGGAGGAGGTTAGGAAATAAAGAGCTAATATATTACAAAATAACCAAGAGGCAATAAAAAGAAAAATACAGTTGACATCTAAGTAATCTAGAGTCCATGGAACTCTTCACCAACTTAAAGAAAAGAACATTCACACACACACACACACACACACACACACAAACTGGTAAAATATGGAAGGTCAAAGACTGTTTCTCTCTTGTCCATTCATTCACCCACTTATTCATACATTCATTTTCTAAATATATGTTCAGAACTTACATGTGCCAGACAGATAGTAGAGTGTATGTAGAGTTGAAAATGTATATGATTCCTGCCCTGAGAGGGTTCACACAATCAAACCATCAAGGAATAAAATGGTGAGTGATGTGACTTAAATAAGTAACAGTCCTTCCCATTTGGAAAGAACTTTATGGTTTACAAGATCCTTCCACATCTTTTTGTGTCTTTCTGAGTCATTATGTTTAAGGCATGTCTCTTGTAAACAGAGCATGGTTGGATACATGCTCCAACACAATCTGAGATTTCCTGTCTTTGAAGTGAAAAATTTGTTTCCAATTCTTCAACTTATTTCTACCATCAAATTTTGTGTTTGCTATTGCTACATTTCTTGCCTGTTTCTCCATGTCCCTGTCTTCTACAGATCACATTTTTTTCATTCTCTTTTGTTCCCTTCTCCTGACTTGAAGTTATAAATTCTATTTTTATTCTTTTAGTAAGTTGCCATTTAGAAATCTAACCTGGGCTTCACAATAGCCAAGACATGGAATTAATACCTGTTCCCAGATTAATGGATAGAGATCAGATCAACAGATTAATGGATAGAGAAATGGTAGTATATATAAACACAATGGAGGGCTGGCAATGTAGCTTGGTGGTAGAGCACTTGGCTGGCATGCATGAGACCCTGGGTTCAATCCCCCATACTGCAACAAATAAAAAACAGTAGAATATTATTCAGTCATAAAAAGGATGAAGCTCATTTCCAGCTACATGAATTGAGCCTGGAGGACATTACATTAAGTAAAATAAGGCAGGCACAGAAAGACAAATACTACATTTTCTTATTTATGTGAGGAAGCTAAAAAAAGGGATCTTGTAGAAATAGAAAGTAAAATAGTGTTGCAGAGAGGGTGGAAAGGGTAGGGCAGAGATGGAGAGAAGATAGTTAATGGGCACAGATTTGCAGTTAGATGGAAGAGTAGTGTTCTACAATGTTTGACGGTAGGATAACTATGCTTAATGACAATTATGCATTTCAAAATAGCTAGTAGGGAAGATTCTTAATGTTCCCAACACAAAGAAATTATAAATGTTTGAGGTGATAGATGTACCAATTACCCAGATCAGATCATTACATGATCATTATGGATATGTATATATATGTATATATATCACACTGGATCCCCATAAATATGTATGATATTATGTCAATTACAATTTTTTAATTAAAAATATTTAATATGAGCACATAGTAAAGTCAAAAGTCACCGATGGCTATATCCACCTCCCAAGTAAAATGAGGGACACTCACCCCTCTTGCCAACTGTATTATCACCTAATGTTTTAATTCTTGATGAACATTTCTTTCTTTTTAATTATTAAGCTTCATATAACTTAAGTATTTCTGAATATGATAGGTTTTGTCTGTTTTTATAGAAAAATTGTGTGATCTATAAATTTTTATCAATATGCTAAACAAAACAAGGTGCAAGAAGCATCTGAGATTTTTTCCAAATACAAATGGTAGAATGTCAAGGTTACGGGAAACCATATTGAAAAGCCCACCAAGACCAAGCTGTGCACATCTCACACGGCGGTGGTTAAAGAGAAGCATCGCAGTCTATCTCCGAGGGAGGGTTTGTTAATAGCCATATTCATTGTTTTGTGGTCAGAAAGGGATACTTTCAAAATTTACTTAAGCATATGATAGTTGTTACTTACATGTTAACATTTTATGTGTTTTACTCTCATTATAGCAAAGCAGTTGGTGGTTTGGGATTAGTATGTAATGAATTAGAATTTTTTTCCCATTTGAAATCATGGAAAATAGGCTTGGCAGTGTTTCATTTAGAACGTCTGATTTTGAGGACGACTTGCTGAAGCAAGCAAGCTACGTACATATATTTTAAAGTAAGTCTTTAAAGTTATTCTTTGCTGTGTCTTCATTCTGTTTTGACACCAGAATAATTTACGGGGCACTCATCATAGGTTGGCTGTTTTTTTCTTTCCATAATTTAATGATATTCTGCTATCTCTTGGTGTTATTTTTGAGAAGTCTGTTCTCAATCTAATTATCATTCCTTTGTAGGTAATCTGTCTTTCTCCTCTGGATTCTTTTAATATTTTTGTTGGTTATCTGATGATGTGCAGTTTTCATTCTGATGTATCTACATGTGATTTTTATTTATATATTCTGCTCAGGGCCCCTTCCTTTACTTGATATATATTAATCGTGTACCTATTTCGTGTCAGCTGACACTAGGGACCAGCACAAGACATAAGGGATAAAGTCCCTGTGTTCAAGCTGTTTATATTCTGAAGGGAAGAAATAGAAACGGCAATCTCATGCAAATACATTATGTCCAATAATAATGGATAAATGGGTACTGGGGAGAAAAATTGACTAGGATGGGGTGCTAACATCTGGGGAAGCACAATATGAACAGCAGTCAGGAAGTCAATTTTGATAAGGTGACATTGGAGCAGACACCTGAAGAAAATGAGGATACCCATTATTCAAATACTCAGGGAAAGAGCATTACGGAAGAGTATCTGGCACACGCAAGAGCCTGAGGACAGAGCATGCCTGGTGTGGTCAAGGAGTAGCAGAGAAGCCAGCATGGCTGTCCTGGGGAAGAGAGAGAAAGAATGGAACCAGATCAGATCAGGCAGGTGGAGGGGTGGGTAATGCATGTTTGAAAACTCTGTGGAACCTAAATCTTAAATAATGGCATTAGACATCCGTCTAAAAGGTTTACCCTGTCTGCTGCACAGCTTAGCAGGCCTTTTGTTGTGCAGCAGGGGGCAAGTATGGAAGCAGAACGACCAATCCTTAGATTGTTGCAGTAGTCAGAGAAACAGTGATAGAGATTTGGACCATGACAGTAGTGATGGAGGTGTTGAGAGGTAGTGAGATTCTGTGTATGCTTTGGAGGCAGAACTGATGGCATTTGCTGAACTGGATGTGGGATGTGATATGCAGGAGATGCAAAAATCATACCAAATTGAGCTAAAAAACTAAAAAAATGGCCATTTTCTGAGATTGGAAATTTTTAAGAGAAACAGCTCAGGGGGAGGTAGGAAGACTGATAAGGTTCATACGTGGTTTGTCCCTGCCAAAACTCATGTCAAGGCTTAATTTTTTTTAACACGGCAATTAGGTAGGCAGTAGTTAGGTCATAGGGTACCACTCTTAGAAGGGATTGATGCCCGTCTTGCAGAAGTGTGTTAGGTCTGATGGGATGGGACTGGTTCCCAAAAGAATGAATTGTTATGAGCATCTAGTCCCCATTGTCCCTTCTTCTTTCTTCACAGCTCTTGCATGTGCCCCTGCCAGGTGATGCCCTCTGAGATGGGGCCTTCACCATATGCCAGTACCATGCTCTTGGACCTCCAAAACTGTGAGCTAAATAAACCTCTTTTCTTTATAAAGTATTCCACTTCTAGTATTTTGCTATAGCAACACAAAAAAGACTAAAACAGGGGAGATTTCGGGAGTTTTCTTTGGAGTACATTCCTTTAGAGTACATCTATTAGATACACAAAATATTAGACATATAGTGTCACAAATTGAATATAGGGATCTGAAGTTCTGGAAAAGGTCCAATACTGGAGCTCATGAAGTTGGGTTTTGCTAGTGTTTGATACTCACAATCACATGACAGGGATGAGATGAGATGAGATGAGATGAGATGAGATTAGATGAGAAGAGAAGAGAATAGGGGAGGAGACTAAGCCTTCAATGAATGAATGTTTAAGGTCAGGAATTAAAAAGAACCAACAAAGGAAACTTGAGAAAAACAACCAGAGAAATATGAGGAGAACCCAGAGAAAATGGCACCCCAGTAGCCAAGTGAAGAAAGTATCTTGAAGAGTGGGGAGCAAGCTCTGCTGTCCAAAGCTGCCGGTTGCACGTAGTGAGGATTGAGAATGTTGGACTTAGCAATGTGGAGATCATTGGTAACCTTAATGAACCACCCTTGTGAAGTGATAAGGATTAAATCCTGATTAGGAGGATCCAACAGAGAGTAGGAGGAAAGTGCAGATGGGAATCACAAGCAACTCTTGTAGGGACATTGCTGTGAAAAGCACTGAAAGAGCAATGAAATAGGGCAAAGGACAGGGAAGTGTGTTTTATACACCATGACATGTTATTACAATAAGCATATTTTCTGAGCATAATAACAAAGGTGAGGGTGGGGAACTGATTTAGAGAGACACATGGAGAAATTACTGGAATATGCTTTGTCATTCTGAGGACTCAAATTTTTACCCATTTCCAGGAAATTATCTACCTGTCTGTCTTCAAATATTACATTCATGCATTGCTGGTGGGACTACAGATTGGTGCAACCCCTATGGAAAGCAGTATGGAGAGTCATCAGAAAACTTGGAATGGAACCACCATCTGACCCAGCTATCCCACTCCTTGGTGTATACCCAAAGGACAAAATCAGCATACTACAGTGACTCAGCCACATCACTGTTTATAGCAGCTCAATTTACAATAGTCAAACTATGGAACCAATCTAGATGCCCTTTGGCAGATGAAAGGATAAATAAAATGTGGTGCATATACACAATGAAATATTGCTCAGTCTTTAGGAAGAATGAACTTATGGCATTTGCAGGTAAATGGATGGAGCTGGAGAATATCACGGTAAGCGAAACAAGCCAATCCCAAAACACCAAAAGCTGAATGTTTTCTCTGATATGCAGATGCTGATCCATAAGGGGTGGGTGGGGAAGAATGAAGGAACTTTGGATTGTGCAGAGGGGAGTGAGGGACGCGGTGGAGTGTTGGGGATGGGAAGGACGGTAGAACGAGACAGACATTATTATCCTATTTATGTGTGTGATTACACTATTGGTGTGACTCAGCACCATGTACAGCCAGAAGAATGAGAAGTTATGTTCCTTTTGTGTACAATGTGTCAAAATGCATTCTATTGTCATGTATAACCAATTAGAACAAATTTAAAAATTTAATTAAAAAATTACATTTCCCTGATTATGCAATGTATGTCATTCCAGAACTCCTAATTGGATAGACATTGGGTCTCTTTAGTCTATCAACCATATCACTAAACCTATCCTCAAATTTCCACGTCCTAGTTGTGTGAGGTGTTGCCACACTAATCCCAGTGACTTGGGAGGCTGAGCAGGAGGATCATGAGTTCAAAGCCAGCCTCAGCAACTTAGGCCCTAAGCAACTTAGAAATACCCTGTCTCTAAATAAAACACCAAAAAGGGTTGGGGATGTTGTTCAGTGGTTAAGTGCCCCTGGGTTCAATCCCCGGTACAAAAAAAAAAAAAAATTCTGTTTCCTCTGTTT
>JAJEJO010001885.1:8961-42228 GCA_020662805.1 Glaucomys volans
TCCTGGACCAGTCCTCTTTCCATGTGGTGTTCTAGGTGGGCTGGCTGATTCTGAGCTGCTGTTCCATCACCTCTGCTTCCTAGACCAGTCCTGTTTCCATGTGGTGTTCTAGGTGGGCTGGCTGTATCTGAGTTGCTGTTCCATCACCTCTGCTTCCTGGACCTGTCCTCTTTCCATGTGGTGTTCTAGGTGGGCTGGCTGTATCTGAGCTGCTGTTTCCTCACCTCTGCTTCCTAGATCAGTCCTGTTTCCATGTGGTTTTCTAGGTGGGCTGGCTGAATCTGAGCTGCTGTTCCCTCACCTCTGCTTCCTAGACCAGTCCTGTTCCCATATGGAGTTCTAGGTGGCTGGCTGTATCTGATCTGCTGTTCCATCACCTCTGCTTCCTAGACCAGTCCTGTTCCCATGTGGTGTTCTAGGTGGGCCTGCTGAATCTGAGCTGCTGTTCCCTCACCTCTCCTCCCTAGACCTGTCCTATTTCCATGTTGATTTCACACACTTCTTCCTATTCCTCTACTTGTCTTTCATGCTTTCAACAGAGTAAATGTTTTCCTGTTGACGAAATCCACTTAAGTCCAAGGTGTTCTCTTTTTGTTTTGAGCTATTGGTGTCAAGTCTAGGAACCCTTCACTGAGCCGGGGTCCTGAAATTTTCTGTTTTTTTCTACAAAATTTATGATTTTACATTATACCTTTAAGGCTATGATCCATTTTGAACTAATTTATGTGTAATGCATGATTTGTGGACAGGATTATTTTTAAAGACATGGATGACTCTTCTCAGTACCATTTGCTGAAAGACTGTTCTCCTGCACCAAATTGCTTTTGCCCTTTTTTCAAAAATCATCTGCCACAAAAGATGGCAGAGAGGGGAAGCCGAGAATCCAGCCCCTCTGTGAGCATTGATTCACCTGCAGAATAGTCTGACCTCTCAGAATTCTGGAGTCTCTTCAAAACCCTACACAAACCTGCAGAAATGTCTTTTCTGATGATACAGGAGCTGGTCAATGTCTGAACAAGAGCTTTGTGACGGTTTTGCTCACCAGCTCAGTGGCAGCTCTGAAGGTGGCAGCCACATTCCACGTGAAGCCTGATGACCCCAGAGTGTCCCACTTGGAACCTTCCTCTCAGGAATCTGGGGCTATGTGCCTCCTGGGTGACTGTCCAAAGGATAAACACAGGGCTTGCCTTTGCTTCAAGGCCCTCAGGTTTGCCAGGGCTGAACCAGTTTCCTGGGTGACATTTTTCTAAAGTATTTAAAGCAAATGTACTAGTGACATCTATATTGAGCAAAGAAGAAGAGTCAGGGGAAGCAAGAGAGGCCCCACAAGCATGAAAAGGAAGAGGCTGGGGAAGGAGAGCCAGGGAGTGAGGACTTTGAACCCCTGCGACACACACACATGCACAGGGATGTGCACTTGCTCCTAAAAACAAAGGAGGCCTTTAGCGTCCACCTCTGCCTGAGGCTGAGGCTGTGCCAACAGGCGTGAGAGCTAAGGAGAGCTCTCCGCAGTGCAATTCACACAGGACCAACCTGCACAGCCAGGAGGGCTGCGTGGAATGGTTGCTTGCTTGGTTGGCTGGTTGGTTGGGCTCCAGGCATTTAAAGGACCCTCTGTCAAATCCCCCATAGACTGCGAAGTTAAATGGATCTTCAGGAGCCACACACAACACGTAACACTGCTTCCACAAAAATAGTTGAGAGAAGTCACTAACGCACACAAGTAACTCACAGCAAGTTGCAGCAATAAATCCTGGCCAGGGAAGAAGCATGATTTCTAGAGTTGCCACATCATAATGTACCAAACAACCAGTTTTTGACCAAAAAATGAATTCATTTTGCATTCAAAGTAATAAGAAAACAACCCATTCACAGGAAAGTGTATTAATTTAAAAATTCTCCTGTAAGACTCTGCAATTATTAGATAAATACTATAAGTCAAAGACCAGCCAAGATTAACTGAAAGAGCTAAAGGAAACCATGAACAGAGAATTACAGGAAATAAAGAAATCATGTCTCATCAAATAACAATAAAGAGGATAACAATAAATAGATATAAATTAAATACAAGGAACCTCGTGGAAATTATAAAGGCTCTAAGTACAGTAACTGAATGTACGTAAGAAGAGACAGAGGGAGAATCAGCAAACTTGACGACAGGTCAATTAGTATGCTCCAGACTGTGGAGCAGGAAAAAAAGATGAGAAATAAAGGAAGAGAGTCCAAGACATTTCCCAAACATCCAGTGCTCCAGCATATGCACAGCGGGAGTCCCAGAAAGAGAAGATTAAGATAAAGCAGAAGAAAGAACACGCGAGTAAGTAATGACCAAAGTCCCTCCAAGCTTAGCAAAGCACCCATCCACGTGCATCCAAGGAAGTCAGCGAACTCCAAGGGAGTGAAAGTAAACCAGCCACACGAGACACACTGCAGTCGGATTTTGAAAGAAAGGAAGAGAGGGTGGGAAAAGGGGAGGGCAGGAATACTGAGAGCAACGAGAGAGAAGAGCCATCACGTCCAGGAATCTTAAGAAATTTGAAGGCCAATTTCTCAGTAAAGTGACAGTAAAGTTCCCAGAAGACAGGGAAATGACAAACGGAACTGAAGGGAAAACTGCAACAAAATCCTTACCCAGCAAAAGTACCCTTCAAAAACGAAGGGCAGATTCACACACTGACAGGCAGTGCGAGGCTGAGGGCACGTCACCCGCAGACCTCCCCTGCGAGAGGGGCTGAAGGGCTCCTGAGCCGCAGGGCAGGGACGCTGGACGGCACCCAGGAGCCGGGGCAGCGCGGAGGGCAGGGTCCTGCCAGCGCCCCCGCGTCCTCCCTCATTCTCCTAACAAAGGAAGGACACAGCAGGTCAGTGCGGACACACAGGGGGAACAGGGCAGCACAGCCTGGGGAGAAAACCAGGGGGCAGCCCGGGGGCCAGCCTGACACTCATTCACTCCAACTGTCGCAGAGTTAGGATCACCATGCTCATCCTCAAAGTAACAACTAAAGAAAATCCAACATACTCATGGACAAGGACACAGGAAGAAAATCAGCACACACCATCAACAACTGATTAGATACAGAGAGGCACCAACGGGAAGGACCAAGGCACAGAAGCCACACCTACACATACAGGAACACAGAAGGAGCACAATGGCCAGAAGCTCTTGTTTACCAATGATTATATTAACTAAGTGAATTAAACTCTCCAATTAAAAGGCAGAGATTGTCAGGAGGTATAAAACTCTACGACCTAACTATGTTCTCTGTAAGAGACTCATTTTAGAACCTAGCACAGAGCAGATTGAATTAGAAGGATGAAACAGAACATTCCACTCAAATTCCAGCCGCAGGGGCGCTGGGGTGGTGTTCTGTCTACGTAGGAGGTGTCCCCCAGAAGTTCAAGGGAGAAACTGTGCAGGACTTCAGGGGTGCAGTGACTGGGTAATGAGAGCCTTAAGCTAATCAGTGCATTGACCCTGACAGTGATGGACTGGGCGGTGACTGCAGGCAGGCAGGGGGTGGCCGGAGGAGCTGGGCCCCGGGGGGCGTGCTTTGGGGGCTTACATTTGGTCCTCGCTGAGGGGAGCTCTCTCTGCTTCCTGGAGCTCATGTCCTGAGCCCCCTTCCTCCACCACTCTTCAGCCACGATGTTCTGCCTCCCTTTGGATCCGGAGCAATAGAACTGGCTGCCTAAGGACCGAGAACTTTGAAACCATGAGCCTCAAATAAACTTTTCTTCCTCTGAATTTGTTCTTGTCAAGTGTTTTGGTCACAGAAGTGAAAAAACTGACTAAAACAGGTATCTATAATTATATCAGACAAAATACACCTTGAAGCCAAATTGTTTGAAGAGACAATAAAGGACATTATCTATTGACAAAAGGGTGTGTCTATCAAGGAGCATAATCCACATGTATGTATGTGCATCTACCTGCTGCAAACTCCAACACATGGAGCAAAATCTGAAAAAACAGAGGTCAGGAAAACAGTTATATAAAAAGAGAGAATATCATGCAGGTGAATAAGCCAAACACAAAAAACCAAAAGCTGAATGTTTTCTCTGATACGTGGATGCTAATTCACAATAAGGGTGAGGGGGCCTAGGGAAGAATAGAGTTACTTTAAATTAGGTAAAGGGGAGTGAAAGGAGGGGAAGGGGTATGGGAAGGAATGATAGCAGAGTGAAACAGACATTATACCTCATGTGCATGTATGCATGACCGGTGTGATCCTGCAACATGTATAATCAGAAAAATGAGAGATTACACTCCATTTATGTGTGATCTATCAAAATGTATAAGTGTATTTTATTGTCATGTACAACTAATTAGAACAAATTATTAAAAAAAGAAGAGTCTGAGACTTTAAGACACCACCTTCGAAAATGGATAAAATAACTAAATAGATCAAAAAGAAACTCAAAGTCTTGCTCAAGACCATAAAACAACTAGATCTAAAAGGCGCGCACCTTTGGGAGCTCCTACCAGCAAGAGAAGAGCACATGCTCTCGAGGACGCGTGGAGTGTTCTTCAGAATCTACCACATAGTGAGACAAAAAATATGTCTCAATAAAATATGTCTCAATAAGGTATAAAGATTTTAAATCATTCAAGGTATCTTCTCAGACCACAGTGGAATAAAACTAGAAATCAGTAGCAGAAAAAAAAACGAAAAATGTAGAAATAAATAGCATGCTCTTAAACAACCAATGGTCAAAGAAAAAACAACCTGTGAAATCAGAAAGTACCTTGAGATGAATTAAAAGAAAAACCCAACATACTAAAACTTACGAGATGCCACAAAACAGCACTTGGAGGGAAAAATTTTAGTTGTAAACATTGACGTTAAAAAGGAAGAAAGACCTCAAACCAAGCACCTAACTGTAGAGTTTAAGGAACAAAAAAACTAAAGCACCAACTAAACCAAGGGTAGAAGGAAGAGAAGACGTTCAGAGCAGGTAAAAGTGGAATGGAGACCAGAAGGAGAAGAGAGAGCTCATGAAACCAAAAGTGAGTTGCTTGAAGATTGACAAACTGCAATCCCTTAGCTAGGATGGACAGGGAAAAGAGAGAGGGACTCAAAATACTGAAATCAGAAGTGAAAGTGAGGACGTCACCACCAGATAGAGAGGATCGTATCCTGAGAGAACACGGTGAGATTGTGCAGACAGATCGGATGATCTGAATGACATGGACAAGTTTCTAGAAAGACCAACTGCAAAAATTCAAGAAGAAACAGGAAATCTAAAGAGACCCACCAAAGTAAATTGATCTAATCTGTATTCATCTGCCCCCTGCAGGCACAAAAAGCCTGGGACCACAGGGCTTCCCTGGAGGAGTGACCTTAGAAGAACTGCTGGGCTACCTCAGAGGACATGCAGACGTGAGCCTGAATGCAGTGACAGAGACCGAAGGCCAGGGAACATCCGTTTTTATACCCAGCCCTTTTCCCCAAGCACCCTTTGCTCCCTGGCCTCTTCATCTCTGCCACTGTTTCTCATAAATTGGGTGAGTCCAAACCCCTGGGATTGTCTTCCCACCCTTCCTTCGGTTCTGCCATTCTGGCTGATTTACATCTTATGACCAAGCTTCTTCTGGGGACCCCTGATCATCTAAGCATTTCAACACACATTTATTTTGTTGTACTTATTATTGAAATTGTGTCTTTTTACATTTATTAAATTTCATTCTTTAGGTTGATTTAAACTTTGACTTCCTGGCCCCTCTACTGATACTTCAGCCTTCTTAGAACAAATGCTTATTTCGTGTAACTCTGAGCCAGGCACTGCCCTAGCCCCTGGGACCGCGCCTGAAAAGACAAAGGAACCCACCAGCAGGAGGCTCTGGGCTTAGTGGGGAACATGGAAAAGGAAAGCGAACCCGGGAGGCAATTCCTGCTGGAATTAAAGTGAAAGAGGGCAACCGTTGAGAGAACGGAAGTCTGAAGACAGCAGGCTGAAGGGCTCGCCTGGGACGCTCAGTTCAAGTGAGCTGAAGAAATAAGCCAGGCACAGGTAGGAGGGACCCCTCCAGGCCAAGGCGAAGAGGAAAGGCCCTGCGGCTGGAGCAGGCTCCGCCCGTGCAGCAGCGAGGAGAAGGCGGTTCAAAGGCCAGCCTGGGCGGAGGCCGCGAGGCAGCTGCGGACGAGCCCTGGAGGAGGACTCCTCAGGAGGGAGGCCACAGGAAGACTTGAGAGCAGCGTGATCCGAAATATGATCTGAAAGCCTGCCCTGCTCCATAGAGGACACTGGCACCAACGGAAGCCATCTGGAGGCCATCTGGGGACATGGCCACCCCCCACCGAGAGAGGGCATGATGGCGTGGATTAGCGTCAGCACTGAAGGTGAGCAGAGTCGTCAGTCCAGGCACCTCATTGGAGAGTAGCCTTGGCAGAACCTGCCACCAGAGCGTTGGCTCTCTTCTGTGATTCTTGCTTTTCTGGAATGATGGACTTCCAGAGAGAAATGGACCCAGAGGAATTTGTGGTCTGGTTCCACCCAAGGCTTTGGTCCCTCCTGTGCTGCAGGTGGTGATGGACAGCATCCTTGGCAGGCCACAGAGACCAGGCGAAACTCAAGGGGCCTACAAGAAGACCCACTCAGTTTGCAGAGTTCTGCCTGACCAGCCTGTGCACCAGAGACAAGGTCAAGCTCGCCCTCGGGTGTGGTCTATCAGCCTCCCCTGGACCCCCGGTCCCCCCAGCCCCTGAGCCTCACCTCTCACAAGCCTGCCCCACACCGGACAAGCTTTCTCCCATCTACAGGCCAATGATGATGAAGAAACTGCTGTAAGCCAGTCATCAGCATGGCCTGACATTGCTGTCCACCTCTCACGTTGCCACAGGTAAGTGAGAGTTTCTGTCTGACCCTCCCTGGGGTATTCTCCTATTTACAGCCTCTAAAACAAGAATGACCCGTGAAAGGTAAATAACTGGCACAGGTGACTGGCCGATTTGGAGGTGTGTAGGGAAGGTCACCTTTCCAGGGGTCCCAGTATCACATTCTGCAAGTCAGAAGTGTCAGCAGGTGGCCCCTGCCCAGTCTGTGCTGCTGTGTGCGGTCATGCTGAAGATCCGGTCACCTCAAGGACAAGGCTGCCACCACTGTTTGGTGATGTCCATGTGGGCCGGGGAGGGGCAGCTGAGCTCTGAGCACAACCGGTCAGCACTGAGATGGAGTCGACCATTCTGCCTGCACAGAATCCCAGCCTGTTGGCCACACGGGCAGTCTCCCTGAGGATTCCACTCACCCTTCAGTTTTCTCCGGGTCCGTCCCAGGTAAATGCCTCTGTGTCAAGAGCGACCTCGGGACTAGAATGTGCTTCTAGCTAGGAGGCCTGGGCAGAGCCCTCGAGCCAGTCCTAGGCTGCATCCCCAACAGCAGCACCAGTGGCCTTAGGACCAGCGGTCCCTGGTCCCCTGCCCTGAAGCACGGACAGCAGCATCCCTGGCCTCGGCCCATTTTCCTGACACCCCCATTTGTTGGCCTTACTCTCACAGCCACATGACTGGCCACCCCTGCCAACGAGCTCTTCTTCCCTAGAAAAACCACCATCTGCAAGTGTGTTCTTGGCCCTCTGAGGACACACGGGCCAGGCGGAAGTGCAGGAATGCTTCCCACCTGGCTTTTTCAAATGTTTTGAAAGGATTTCATCTTGCCCTGCAACATCCTCGCTGCTGTTTGTAAGCTGCACATGCTCAGTGGAAGCATGGCCCTGTTGTTCAAAAGCACGTGAATGAGGAAAGCCCTCCGACAAGCACCATTCGCTCCAAGAACTGGCCTCTTCACCTTCAGGGCTGCCGTGTGCAGCTTTCCACCGTAAGGACTCCAACCCCTCTGCACCTTCCAGAATAACCAGTGGAGGTTGTCACCAGAGAGCCTGGGCCTGCACTGAGGAGACCGCACAGCTGCCAAGCCACCGGGACAGGGTCCTTTCCTCTCGAGGACACACCTGGCAGGACTTCCCCTACTGCAAGCCTCAGTGCCCGCTCTGGGCGTGGGCAGCTCTTGGCTCCGTCCCTCGCGCCTCGGGTTCTACCCACACCCTGCCCAGCACATGCACCAGGGGCCTCACAGCCCTGCGCCAGAAGGGCACAGCCACTGGTGTCCACTCAGACTGCCAGTCCTGCAGCAGTGCCATGTCCTGGGGATGCAGCCTGCGCCATGGGCGGGGGGGCACAGCTGCTCACCCACACCAACACCTCCTGTCTGTCCTGCCAAACCCCGCCCACCTCAGAGGCCCCAGGGGACCATGTTGTCCCTCCCTGCCCTCTTGGAACTGTCCTGGTCCCCAGAAGGAGAGAAGGCAGCCTCACCACAGAGGCCTCACAAAGCAGGGCTGCTCTGCTGTCCTCGTATGTGTCCCCAGGCCTGTGCCCTCCATCCCACCCAGGCGACTGCTCTACTGCAGCTGGAGGTCACCTCGGAGTCCTCCAGGGCCAGGGCCACACCTGCCACTTCCCCAGCCTTGAACAGCTGCCTCCCCCCAGGGAACACCCTCCGTCAGCCCCTGGGACAGCTGGTGGCCCCACTTGCCAACTGCCTCCTGCAGCCCAGGCTGCCTTCCCTCCCCACCCCTCGGCCTGGCACAGACCCCACACATCCGAGGTCTGTGAGCTCCTTTGGGGCAGAGATCCTGTGTCCCTGGGCTCTGCGTTCCTGACCTGACACACGCCGGAAGGCGGGAAGGACCCCATGAGCCTCTGCTGACTGAGGACTCCAGACACAGGCCCCTGGGCTGCTCGTCACACCTGGAGTAGCCCCAGCACAGCTCGCCCAGGAAGCACAGGCGCCAAGGGAACCAGGGAGCCGCGGAGCCAGAAGTCCACCAGGGCTCGGGAAGTGCTGCGGGAACTGGAAGGTAGTGTCTGACTTGGCCCCTGTGCCAATGGTCTGGAGGGAAGAAGCAGGCCTCGGGGGTCGCACCAGCAGGGGGTGAGGGTCCACCCTCTCCACACCCGGGCCAGGCCGTGCTGGGCACACGAGTCCCGGAGCACAGGAATTGTGCCCATCGACCCTTCCGCGGTCGGGAAGATTTCTGGCCAGCCTGGCTCTGAACCTCCTGCCCCACAAGTGGGTGGTGCACATGCGGGTGCTGCACTGGGTGCTGGGGGTCCCCAGAGGCCATGTGCTCAAGGAGAGTCCCAGGCGGCTCTGAGAGGCGACAGGACTTCAGAGTGTGGGGCCTAGGGGGAGCCTGTGCCTTGGGGGGACCGGGGACCCCAGCCCTCTCCCCGTGCTCTCTGACTCTGCCACAAGCCCCTGCTGTGAGGCGCTGCCTTGCCACAGGCCTAACAGCCTGCCCTGGGCCTCCTGACCCTGGGCCTCCTGACCCTGGACTGACGACTCCAAGACCAGGAGTCAAACAAACCCGTTCTTAGAGGCCATGGATGACCTGGGCGCATTGCTACGGGACGGAGCGCTGACTCACAGTGCCTGCCCGTGTGCCCACTGTCCATGCATGTGCGCTGTCCCCAGCCAGCAACCGACCTGGGACGATGGCCTCAGGGCCAGGTGTATCGCCCTGGAAGGGCCTCCTCCGGCCAGCCCACGTGGTCACATCAGCTGCAGGTCTCAATGGTATTACAAGGAAGCCCTGCACAGGGGACCTTCTCATGTAATTGCTTAGACACGGGGCTAAGGAATCCGTCCAATGAGCACTCGCCCTTGGGGTCCTGGGTCATGCGGGAGGGGCACTGGGGTTCATTCACTCCACACATCCCTCCTGTCAATCCCCCAGCAGGAAAAGCACCTCCTGGCCTCTGCTGTCCAGCAGCCAGAGCCCAGGGAGGAGCCAGGCTGAAGGGCAGACCTGGAGCTGGAGCTGAGCCAGGGAGCAGGATGAGGCCTGATGTGGCCCCCAGGGATCACAGATGCACCAGGGCCACCCACGACAGAGAAAAGGAAGCCAAGCCTCTTGGGAGTTCCAAGTAGGATAATGAACATTGGACTTGGATGGTGAGTCTGGATTATAAAGCAAAGGTGGAAACAGGCGTGCGTGCTGGTCCAGTCAGGAGCCCACCGTCCCAGCAGGAGGTGGAGGAAGGGGAGGGTGGGGAGGGGAGGCAGGGAGCTGTTTCAGTCTGATTAAAGAACCCGAGCACCAGAGGAGTAGAGCTTACTCGGGGCTCACGGTCTCAGAGGTCTCAGTCCATAGACAGCTGCTCCACTCCTCAGAGCTTGAGATGAGGCTGAGTATCATGGTGGAAGAGTGTGGCAGAGGGAAGCAGCTCACGCGGTGATCAGGAAGCAGAGAGAGATTCCACTTCCAATTACAAATACATACCCTGAAGCCACGGCCCCAAAGCCCACCTCCTCCAGCTACACCCCAGCTGCCTCCAGTTCCCACTCAGTTACTCGATCGGGATTAATTCACTGGTTGGGTTAAAACCCTCACAGCTGAATCATTTCTCCTCTGAGCCATCTTGTAAGCTTTTGGGGGACACATCACATCCAAACCACAACAGGAGCAATCCCAAACAAGAGATGCAAAGACGCTCCACCGGGGACAGTTGTGTGATGGGTCAAGGGTGTGAAGAGCTGCTGTGAGGGCGTGGAGGGGCAAGGCCACCCAGGCGCCATCTGAGCTGTCCCAGGTAGGAGCAAGGGAGACAGATGGGGCTCAGCAGGAGCTGGGCCATCTGGAAGAACCTCAGGAGTGGCAGGGAGAGGCTGCAGGGGCCCAGGGACAGGGAGCCCAGGAGCCCAGGCTGGGTGCCGGGGAAGTGCAGACCCCAACCCGCTTGCTTCCTGGGAACTGGCCCAGGAGAGTCCTTGACCACTCTCTGAGGGTGGCCACACGGTCTCCCTGCAGGCTGTGGCCACGCCCAGCCTTGACCACCCCCAGGCGCTGATGGAGCTGTTGTGTGGTTGCTGAGAATCAACCCTGTGCTGAACAGGCTGAGCCTGTAAACGCCACAGCTGTCCCCTGCCCTCACGGGACCCTGCAGCCCCTCTTTGAGAAGGCCCCCGAGAGTTCTCAGACTGACCTCCCTGGCCACCGTATTTGGAACCCCAGGGGGCCCCAGCTCAGGAGGGCTCAGGGCAATCCCTTCCGGGAACTGCCCTGCCACTGTGTTTGGGGCTTGCAGCGATGGATTGGCCAGACAACAGAGCCAGCAAAGGAAACCGGGAGGCCGGTCCAGTGGAGCACTGGGCAACAGGGTGGCCGAGGCTGAGAGGAGGCGGGAGGGCGGGACCAGCCACCCAATACACAGAAGAGGGACCTGGAAAAGCAGAGGCTGGCAACAGAGCAGCTCCTCGGAGCGGCTGCCGGCGTCCTGGGGGGCCGCACTCTCCCTGTCCTTTCCTCTGGAGCCCCCCACCCACCACAGCACGCGAGAGCCATGGAGTCACCCCGGTGCCCAGGGGTCCCCCCACAGGAGCCGCCCCGCCTCCTCACTCCCCAGCTTCACATGGACAGTGTCCTCCTCGGGCCTCCCCTCACCCAGGCCAGCCGTGCCCCCTGCGTCCCTGTCACAGGCACCGTCCACCCCACAGAGTGAGTGGTCGACTCTGCCTCCTTCTGCACAGGTGGCTCCACAGGGCCAAGACCCCCATCTGGTTAACGCAGCCCTGGACATGGGGACAGTTCTGTGTACACGGCAGGTGTTCAACAAATAGCTACCAAGGGGACAAGGAATGAAGAGCTGGCGAGCTGGGAGGCAACTGGAGGGGTGAGAGCGAGGCCACCCGGGGCCCCTCTGCGGAGCCCGTGGCCCGGCACTCAGTTATTCAGCTCCCGTTTGCAGCAACCAATTCGCAGGAGCACAGACTTGAACGAGACCCAACCCTATCCCCAGAGAGCCCGCAGGCGTGGCTTTGGCCGTTAGGGGACATGAACTGCGCCACGTTCCCTCCTGGTGACGCCCATCTCCGGGACACTTGTCGGGCATCTCTCATCACCCCGGGTGGAGCAGCTTGCCCAGGGAAAGTGCCACCCAGACTTCAAAAGAGCTGGAGCACGGGACCCCAGAGGCACAGGCTCCCCAGCACCCCGCCAGGGTCGGGGCCGCAGGCTCCAGCTGCCGGAGCCGCCTTCCGGGCCTGCTCACCCCGCGCTCCCAGCCGCCACCGCCCGGCCCCGCAGGAGCCTGAGCCGTTTCCCCTTCACGTACAACAACCTCCCCAGCTGCTTCCTCCTGAGCAGTTACGCTGTAATGATGTCATGTATTTAAGCTTGATAAACATAATTACTATCAACATTTAATTGATTCTTGATTACAATCAATTATATTTCTGAAACAATCAAGCATCCTACAATTAAAAATAATCGATTCATTAGCGCACCCCTCACTCGGCAACCACACAAATGCATCACTCATGTGATCAGACACATTCACAGTTCATTATTCCACATTCCACGCTATTGTCACGAAGCCACTAAACTCTCCAGCTTACTTTTAATCTCCCTTTGGCTGATACTGAGACAGGACACTAAGTTTATTCAGATGGATCCAGTTAAAAATTAGAAGTCACCTAAAGCAATGCAATCAAGTCGTAAATCAAAAACCTGAATAGCACATCGATCCAAAAACAATAATTAACGAATTTACCCCCCGAATTTCCAGAGGAAGATGTGAGGGTCCATATGAGCTCAGAGCCAATGATGTATTTTACAGTTAAGCATAGTAATTACTTTGTCAGAGCAAAAATCATCCTGGTGCAGAGCTGGGTAAGGGACACCTAAGAAATAAGGAATGACACTGGCCACAAGAGGTGGCCGCTGGGGTCCGTTTACGCCCCGTCCCCACTCCCCCAAGGCTGCTCACAGCCCTCCTGGGTGCAGAGGCTCATTCTGTCTAGTGACTCCTCACTGGCCATAACCAGCCTCAGAGGCCCAAGCAGTCCCCTGTTCTCCACGGGCCTCTTTCCTCTGCTGCTCCCAGTAGCTTTTCCTCACCAGGGTCTCTGTCCATATTAGGAGAACTGCACAGCACTTTCCTTGCTCCCTCTCCAGATGCTCTTACACAGCTAAGAGAGCTCACCTACGGGCATTCACCCACACCAGAGCTGAGAACCAGAGCCAGAGACGCGAGCACAGCCGATGCTGGTGAGGGAGACAGCACATCACACTGAGAGGCGAGATGGAGCAGAGGAGCCAGGCCCCAGCCACACCCAGGGAAGGACCCTGAAGGCGGAAGACCTTGTCCCTCCAGGGCCTCAGCTCCAACTACCATGGTGAACTGGTTGAACTTTGGAGCAATTGGGCCAAGGAATGTCACTGCAATGGGGCCACACCAGGAATAAACCCAAGTGCTGCAGAACGAGGACAAAGCCGTCTCCCCCAGGAGTCAGCACCTCCACCCAGGGGAGCTGTGCCAGCCCAGCCTCCACGACAGGTGCCCATGTGCCCCAGGAGGTCAGCACCTCCACCCAGGGGAGCTGTGCCAGCCCAGGCCTCCACGACAGGTGCCCATCTGCCCCAGGAGGTCAGCACCTCCACCCAGGGGAGTTGTGCCAGCCCAGGCCTCCGCGCCAGGTGCATAGGAGTGGGCAGTGGGAGGGAGGACCAGGCGTCGTTCAGGCAGGGCGGGCCAGTCTGCATCAGACCCAGCACCTCCGTCAGTGCACCCTGGTCTTCACAGAGGAGGGCTCGATCCTCCATGTAAGGACAGGTTTGCAGAGGAAATGGAAGAAAGCCCTGGGGGCGGCCTAGGTCATCAGCCTCACTCGTCCCTCAAAGGAGAGATACACGCCAGGCACTCAAAGAGCTTCAACAACCTGAAAGACAAAGCCCAAGGTGAATAAGTTCTTCCAGGAGAGAAAATAGCTCAGAAGGTGGAGGATGACTTCCCTCAATCACCAACAGGAGAAGCCCTCGGGTGAGGCCTCCATCCAACACGACTAGGAGGCCCTGAAAACCAAGCAACAGGAGAATGGGAGCGTCCAAGGCAGAACTCTAGAGAAAATCCGAAAAAAAAGTATTTTGTGGCTGAAAGTGAAAGGTGGAAAATGCAAACACTTGTGTAAACATAAGTCCTTCCCAAACTGCCCTCGGCTTTTAGAAAAACTGCAGAACGTTCCCGCTCCTTATTTTGTCTATCCTGCAAAGCCGGGTGGCTAACCACCCTTCCCCTAGCGGTCAGGCTGACCCAAAACTTAAAATAAAATACTTCATATGTGATTTTTCATGTTAACCAATCAAAAAGAGCACTGCGAACCCCCCCTTAACCTGTTTGTATTTCATTATAAAAACCCTAAATTTGAGCTCGGGGCCTCTTAGCGTCGCTGGTTACCGAGTGCGCGGAGGACCAAGCTCGAGCTTGCTAATAAATGACTCTTTGTTGCTTGCATTGACCATGGTCTCTGGTGGTCTTCTTGGGGGTCCCGAGCCACGGGGCACAACAAAAGTAGAACTGCCTTTCTAGGAGACAGAGCCAAGGAACAGCTCAAAACATAAAGCAAAGAGAAAGGTCTAGAAGACAGGTGGAGTCAGGATGCAGGGGTCATTCGGAATGTCCTGCCATCTGAGCTGCGTAACGAGAAGGCCACTGGAAGAGAAGATGGAGCGTCCTCGAGACCAGAGTGTGACCTCTGAGAGTCAAGACGAGCGCGGACTCTGGCGTGTGCGAAGTGGCTGCCAGGGGCGTGTGCCGGTGCTGTGGTGGGATCACCCGCTCAGGGACAGCCCCCCACACGCAGTGACGCAGCCATGGTGGGAGAGGGCGTGAGGGTGCTCCACGGCACTTTCTCCAGGGGCACCGCGTCTCACGCAGCTTGCGTGTGGCTGTAGTTTCTGCAGCAGGAAGACACGTATGTGCCTCTCCTAGGCACCTGAAGACACTCTGGAGAGACTGGTGACAACCCTGGGCCTCAGAGCGCCTAGGAGACGGTACTAAGTGGACAGGAGGTAAAGGTGGCTGAAGTCAATTGTTACTCTTTTATAGAGTTCTTATTCTTGATTTTTTAACCATTTTGAAGGTATTTTCCATTAAAAGTCATGTTAAAAATTAAAATCATGCCAGGAGCAGTGGGCACACCTGTAATCCCTGGGAGGCTGAGGCAGGAGGCTAGCGAGATCAAAGCCAGCCTCAGCAAAAACAAGGCGCTAAGCAACTCAGTGAGACCCTGTCTCTAAATAAAATGTGAAGTAGGGCTGGGGAGGTGGCTCGGTGGTGGAGTGCCCCTGGGTTCAATCCCGGGTGACCAACCATAAAACGGTAAAAGTCACAACAACAAAGATGCACTTTTCCTCCACACCAGGTGCTGGAGCTCCACCTTGGCCACCGTCACCTCACACTCGCCCACTGCACTGCCCACAGCTTGTGCAGCTGCCATGACAGGGACAAACAGGGCAGAGCCCAGGGGCCGCCAAAGGGTCTGCCAAGAAGTGTCAGGTGGCACTGTGTACACGGCTCCCTGAGCGGCTCACGTGGACAAGCCTGGCCTTGGGGTGGGAGGACAGTCCTCCCAGAGGACACTGGGGGTTGGGGCAGCTGCACAGCCAATGGCAATGGAAGAAGTCGCCCAAACACCTGCGGACACCAGGTCACTGCCGAGAAAGAGGAGGAACCAGCACCAGAAATGCCCGTTGGGGCGCAGCCCCCATCTCGATGGTGGGGAGCTGGAAACCATGCATGCTCGGGGCCTCTGCGGCCGAAGTGGGCACTCCGCTGTCCTCTCTCTCTCTGTGGCTTCCTCTGCTCCCGGTGTCCTCTGGCCTCCCCCGAGGGGCGTCCTGCAGAGCCTTCGTCCAGGCCGTGGGTCTGGCAGCAGCGGGTCCTCCCCGGTGTCGCTGGTCGGAGAGCATCCTGGTTCCCCCGCGTTTTCCACATTAAAAACGCTCTGTTCAGAGAATTTTAAACACGCGCACGTTGTTTCATTCCCGATTCTCAGAGGAAAGGCGTCCAGATTCTCGAGTGTTGATGCTGAAGCAGATGCAGCTCAAGTTCACCCTCAGTGTGATTGACGGAGCGTAAATAGATCAGACCAACCCAGAGGCAGCCTCCAGGCAGGTCGGAACCCGAGGCCCGGCCTGCGTCTCCGAGCGCACCCCAGGCTCAAGGCTCACGCGGCTGACAGGCGCCACCGCAGAGGCCGACACGGGTCACACCAACCACGCACGAGCACACTGGAGGGGCCACCGTGGACAAACAGACCCAGAGAATCGTCACTACAGACAAAAAAGACGTTTATAATGAGGAAGGGGCCAGCCCGGCTTTGTCTTGGGTGGTGTTTCTTAGCCGTCGTATCAGAAGTGTGAGTGACAAGAGAAAAATAGAAAACTCACACTTAGAAAATGTGTCAAAGGACCTATCAAGAAAGTCAACGCTAACTCGCGGGACGGGAGAAAATTTTTGCAAATTATACATCTGATAAGTACCTGGCGTCCAGAACATGTAACAACTTGACAATAGAAACACAAACAACAAACATGAGTAAAGGAACTGCATTTTTCAAAGATGACACCCTCAGAGCCATGGGACCTGGAATCAGTTGCCCCAAATCAGTGGCCATTTTAAAAATGCAAAACCACAATGAGATGCATTTCACACCCAGCAGAATGGCTAAAACTAAGAGGAAGGCAACAGCAAGTGCTGACAGGAGGTGGGTGCTGATGGAAAGGGGAATGGGCCTCCAGCTTCAAAAGCATTTGAGCAGTTCCTCCAAATGTGCAGTTAGTGCCTCAAAATGTTGAGCATGGAGCTGCCCCCAAACCAGAAATCCCCACTAAGTACATGCCAAGAGGATTGTAGACATACATCCACACAGTGTACACAATATGTGCAAATATTCACCCAGTGTGGCTTACGCCAGCCAAAACAAGAGCAACCAGCACATGGGTCAGTGATGGTGGCTACACAAGATGTGGAACCTTCAAAAAACGAAATACTACGCAGCACGAAAACAGGTGAAGTGCTCCCGAGTCAGCAAGACTGGAGAACTGCTGAGCGGAAGCAGCAGTGGCAGCAGCCATCTGCCATACGGTTCCGCCACACCAAGTCCAGACAGGTGAACCCACCAGCAGGGAGTGGGGCTGTGGCCACCCGGGCAGGGCACTGGGTGAGCGCCGTGAATGCAGATCCATTTCTGAGGTGAGAAAATGCCTGAGAATACTCAAACACGGAACTGCAAAGAGTGAGTCATGACTTTTACCTCCATAAAGTGCTCTTTAAATAGATTGTGGATTCTAGAAAACAGGAATTGAAATGCAAGTTAAGAGGGTACCCAACTGGTACAAGCAGGATAGGTTGACTTAAGAAACTACTTGAAGAAGAACGCAGCACAAGGATTTAAAAACACCTTGAGGAGTACAAGGAGCCACAAAATCTCAACAGAAAAATATTCAAAGCGTTGTGGAAAGCAGGCCAGGCCAGTGCGAAGAAGGAAAGAAGGAAGCTCAAATGACAGGAGGCCGTGGTGGCGGTGCAGGTGGAGGGGGCCAAGCCACAGGGGTAGGAGGCCTCGCCCCAGAAACCTCGCCAGGAGTCTCCTCGAATCTGGCCACCAGCATGGCTACTTGACAGACGTCTCAGGTGCCAGTTAGAGTTGGTGGTGAGTCCTTGGCGTATTCCCAAAGGATTTATGATCAGCACACTCCAGTGACGCAGCCACATCAATGTTCACAGCAGCGCAACTCACAATAGCTAAACCGTGGAACCGAGCTAGGTGCTCTTCGACAGATGAATGGATAGAGATAATGTGGTGTATATACACAAAGGAATATTACTCAGCCTTAAAGAAGAATAAAGTTATGGCATTTGCTGATGATGAATGGAGCTGGAGAATAACTTCTGGTTTCCAAAAAACCAAAGGTCAAATGTTCTCTCTGATATGCGGATGCTGACTCACAATGGTGGGGGGAGGAGTGAAGGTTCGCCAGATGGGACAGGGTGAATGGGGGGAAGGAAGGAGGGATACGAATAGGAAAGACAGTGGACTGAGGGGGACATCACTTCCTATGTTCACATGTGAATACACGACCAGTGTGACTGCACATCGTGCACAGCAGAAGAATGGCAGGTTAGACTCCACGCATGCAAGTTGTGTCAAAATAGGTTCTGCTGTCACGTGTGACTGAGAAGAGCAAACTAGGTTTAAAACAAACTGATGGTGAGATGCAGGTACTGAAAAGTGAACAAAAGTGCCCAGAAAAGCCACTGTGGACGCAGGAACTCATGCAAGAGATTTTATTAGGCAGACAAACAGCGTCTGCCCTGGAGAGAGAGAGAGAGAGAATGCATGGCGGGAGAACTTCTTCTAAGTTGTTGAATTTCGCTGGCAAACAACCATCGAGCCAATTGTTGAGAAGTTGAATTTGGTGGGCTAGGGATCAGCCAGTGGCTGGCGAGCTCGGGCTGACCAACAGACCAATGGTTGGCTACGTGCAGCAAAGGAGCGAGAACTGTCCCCCTTGCCTTCCCCACAGGCGTGTCCTGCACCCGACCACCCAGGAGGGAGCCCTCCAGGTCAGACGGTGGGCTGGTGGGCAGCCCAAGGCCTGGGGCAAGGGCCGGACTGTGGGGTACACCCAGGCCTGCCTGCTGCCTGCCGTGGCCAGCTGCCAAGGGGCAGGTCCACGCGGACAGAGCGGCTCTGACAGCTGCGACTTGCCATGTGGTGACCGCCTACCGGGAGCGGCCACTGCAGCTGGACATGGTGGGTACCCAAGTCAAACCTGGCAAACTGAACTTTGAGGATAAAGTTTCCTTCGAAATGCGTCAGGAAAGACATTTTCCCTTTCACAGACAAGGCCCACCTGGCCGAGGCCCCTTCCACAGCTTCAGGCTGGAAAACGAGGAAGCAGCCGCTTCAGAGTGACAGCCCAGGAGCCCGGACTCCACCAGGCCTTCTGAACCGCGCCTGCCGTCTGCCTCCCTGCAGACGGGACAGCCGAGGCTTCGGAGTCTGCGCAGGGTTTCTCAGCTGTCCCGTCGCAAACCTGGGAGATCGTTACTAATTAGACATGTTTGTCACACGCGACTTTCGAAGATTAAAACATGTCATGTGGAAAATAACAGCCTAGTGCCAACATAGGGAGGGGACCCAAAGGAGCTGGAAGGGAAATCAAAGGAAATAAATGTGGCCATTTCCCCAATTTCTATAGGAAAAATCGATAAATATGTTTCATTCTTGATGTGGATTTTTGGGCAACATATGTTTTCTCTTCTTCAGGAAAATGAGTCGCAATAATCAAATCAAGAAGCAGTAAACAAAAGCCACGTACGAAATTCAAAGTGATGCTCACGAGCTGTTTCTCACGGGCTCCGGCCCCAGCGCTCCACAAGCCGGTCTCAGACTACGGGCAGCAGGTGATTTCCGTGCCAGCGAGGGCTCCCGGAGACGGCTGAGGGCCGGCATGCTCCCTGGAAGCCTGCCCTGGTGCCTGCGGATCCTGGAGACTTGAAAACGGAGGCAGACGTCTTTAAGGACGCAGGTCCAGGTCACCTACAGCATCCCTGGGCACAGCCCACCTCACACAGGTCAGGAGACGCTGCACTGACCGCGGCAGCTCAGCCCAGAGCAGGGGCCTGGAATACCAAGGGACAGAGGACAGGAGCAGCCCCCACGCCAACGGGTCCTTGTTCGAAGGTCAGGAAAGAGGAATTCCTTAACCTGGAGGAGCGTGTGAACCCAAACCACAAAGGCAACAGGCGCTTCTTAACCACGTTCAAGGGAGATGGGCAGCAATGTCTCCGAAGTCTTGGAGAAGGCCAGGTGTTCCTGTGGCCAGCATTCTCAGTCCTTCAACAAAACAAGGGGGGTGTGTGCGTGCACACACACATACACACACCCGCACACACGCACACCCACACACGCACACATGCACACCCACACGCACAGAGACGCACACACACGCACACACATGCACACAGACACCCACACACGCACACACGCACACAGACGCACACACACGCACACAGACACACACCCACACACGCACACACACGCACACACACGCGCACACACGCGCACACGCGCACACAGACGCACACACACATGCACACATACACGGACTGGAAAGGCAATTGGCATCACCCCAACAGGACAAGATTGCCTGCTTGAGAAAAAGAAAATAATCTAAAAGTGCACTTAGAATCCCATTGACGTGGACACGTGACCAAGCTTCCCCCTCCCACAGTGTTAAAAGAGGGAAGGGCCTTGTTCTCACGCTGCGCCGAGCGCCTGCAGATGGACTCAGAGGGGCCTGTCAGGCTCAAAGAATCGAAGCAGGTGTCCACGGCCACACCGAGCACAGGGAGAAGAGCTGAGCCCTCCACCAAAGACGGCAGAGAGAGGCGTGTGCTGGCCAGGCAGGCTGTGGATTCCACGTGCACCACCCTGAAGGCTGAGGTGGAGTGGACCATAGGCCTGTCCTGGGGAATGGCGGTGGGGACAGCAGGAGGTGAAGAGCAGCCACGGCAGGGGTGCACACAGGCTCTTGCTGGAAGCAATCTGCAGAGGAGCGGGGCTGGGGTGCACACAGGCCCCTCGCCCAGGACGGGGCCGGTCTCATCCAGACGCTGCAAGCTCTGCAGGGCCCAGAGCCCAGACCTGCCTCCAGCCCAGGGGCCGCCATCCTGCTCCCCCAGAGGGGTCTCGCTGAGCAGGTCGCTCACCTTCCCTTTGCTTTTTATTTCCCCATCAGCAAAATGAAGACGCAATGGTCTCTGCCTGGTGGGTCTGTTTGAGGATTAAATGAGGTGACGTGGGAAAGGTCCTTGAGCAAAGGCCCGGCACAGCACGGGCTGTGCGCTGTGGGTCACTCCGCACACGGTGTAGAAGAATCATGCTGGGAAGAAGCGTCCACTCCACACCCACTCAGGGGCAGAGAGAGCACAAGGTAGATCACAAAGAGAATCACTAAGCACAGCTAGGGTCGTGCAATCTTGGGGGACAGCCGTGTCCTTGAACCTGCGAGAAAACAGAGAGAAGACGAAGGAGAGCAGAAGCAAAACCCTAGAAAATGCGATTCTTATAAGCAGGGCCCTGGACAAAGGGCCGTGGGGCTCGGCTTTGGTCTGAGGGAAGCTCATGGGATAGGCTGCTCAGTCAATGGGGTGGACAGGCCAGGGCAAGGCTGGTCTCCGCCCAGACCAGCGTCCTGAGCTTCGGCTGCGCAGCCAGGAAAACACAGCCGAAGCGCGTGCGCCAGACGCCTCCTCTGCTCAGCGTTAAGAGTCGCATTTTCTAAGGAGCAGGGTCTGCTCATTACAGCTGCAGATCCACATGAACACCAAAGACAGCTTCGCACAGAGAGTGGCCGCCTGAGCCGGCCGCCGAGCACGCTGTGATGAGCTCCGCTCAGAGACGCTGCTTCAAAGACAGCGGCCCTGGGGCACCGAGCAGATCCGACCGCGGGCCTGGAGCCCTGCACTGCCCTCTGCTAGCGTGCGGCCATCATTTGCAGGAAATACGAGGCACTAAAATTCTGACACCACATTCCCCAGAAAGAATTGCAACAGGAAGAAGAATTGGCACCGCATGAATCCAGCCCCTCAAATGAGTCGGCCAAACCTTGACAACTGATCTAGTGCCGCTGTGATTCATCCCGCCAGACGCTGACCCTCCAGTCAACAGACACCAGACGACCTGCAGCACCGTGCAGCTCCGTCACGCGGGTTGTGAGGGCCGCCGTGCCCTTGCAAGGACTCCCGGGGCTTGAGGGGCCACCTGGCAGCACCGGCAGGGGCAGAGGAGGGAGGTGCGAGCAGCCTCCGGAGCTTCTGCAGCTGACTCAGCCCAGCACCGCCCTGCCCACCCCTCGCCGCAGGTCCTGCCGCACCCAGGACAACTCGTTGGCAGCTGATGCTGGAGCAGGAAATGCCAGGGCAGGCGCTCGGCCAAGCTGCCCACCACGCCGGAAGACCAAGTGCCCGACCCCCGGGGCAGTCGAGAGCCATGCTCCACCCACACCAGCCCAGCAGCCGCCCTGGCATGAGCAGGCACAGGGGCACTCAGAGCTGGCCCCGGTGAGACGGGCACAGAGGCAGTGCCTCTCCCTCCGGCCCAGCTGCTCTCTGAGCGCCCGTGGTCTCCCCTCGGGAGGACCCTGCTGTCTGTCACAGTCCCAGTGGCTGGGGCAGAGGGGTCCAGGGAACTCCACCTCCAGGACACACCCTGGACAGGGCCAGGGAGGGCCGTGGCCAGATGTGCCAGCCCCTGTTCCACAGGAAGAGAGCCACGGTCCCTGAGCACACATGGGTGGTGGGAGGGAAAAACCTGTGAGTCCGACTGTGGGCCACTGGGTTGGGGTCAGCAGGCCTCGGTCCCTCCTGCCTCCTCCTGCCTCTACCTACAGATTCTGGCCTGGCCAGCTTGCCTACGCTTTCGGGAATCCTTCATCTGAAATGGGCCATGCCTGCCCCATTGCTGGAGCTGCCTCTTGCCCCCAGAGGCTGTGCAGATCAGAGAGGCTCCTCTGGTCATGGTTCAGAGCACTGGACGGGTCGGGGTGCCCTTCACAAAGTGGCAGTGGCCTCCAGGGCTCTGAAGGACTGTGAGCTGCACGTGCCCTCCCTGAATGGGCAGCAGAGGATGGGCTGCTGGCCCAGCTGGGATCGGACAGCCTGCTGGGCCTCATGGTGCCCACTTGCTGCCCATGAGACCCTGGCCACCTCCGCTGGAGCTTCTGGAGCTCAACCTTCCCACCTGTGAAAGGAGCGCACAGTCAGCCTTGTCCCACTGGGTGAGGTCTCGGCCTGGTGAGGAGAGGAAGGGGTCCCGGCAGGCAGGGAGGAGGTGAAGATGGCCGCAGCTCTCACGAGGGCTGGAGACACAGGCCCTGCACCAGAGCGGGGCTGAGGGAGACCAAAGCCACTGCCCAGAGACGCCTGCAGCCCCGCTGCCCCCGGCGCCTGGCTCTGGGCAGAGACGCCTGCTCCCTGCTCCCTGAGGAGCCCCCTCTGCGACACCCTCTCCGAGTGGGACTCATTTGAACCGTGGTGACCCACGGATGTAAAATGACCGAGACGCGGTGCCGGGAGCCGCCAGGACTGAGCGCCAGGCAGCCCTGAGGGCAGCAGCAGAACACCGGGCCCGAGCTGCCCCCGCACTGGACAGTGGGCAGAGGGCCTTCACAGGACAGGCCGGACTCACACAGAGGAGGCAGCCCAAGGGGCCCAGGGTCCAGCGTCCCCCTCGCCCACCCAGCCGGGAGCCGCGGGCCTCAGGGTCCTAAAGTCCTAAAGCGTCAAACGCCGCTCTGTCCAGAACCAGACGCCTGCGGGAGGAAAACCAGAGGCCAAGGCGGAGAGCCCGGACGGCCTGGCTCTCTGTCCATCTCTAACAGGGGCCAAAGCACCCGCTGGTCAAAGGGGCACCTGGGCTGGCCGGTGCCGCTGTGCCGCTGCGGCCGCTTCCCACGGACCCACGCTCTGCGGGAGCTGCATCTGGGCTCTCTCCCTGGGCCTGTGTCACGTGTGTCACTTCTCGGCTTTGGTAATGTCACCTCTGGAAGGCAAAGTCCTCCCCTGCAGAATTGGATTTTGATTTGCGGGGTTGACCTGGCAGGCGCCTCTCCGGGGAAGACAGCGCCGCCTTCTGAGAGCCGCCTGTTTGTCTCTCAAATGCCAAGCCCTCTGCTCTGCTCTGAATCCCAGGAGGCCATCACCTTCCAGAACCAACTGTGTCCCTGAAATGACTCCCTGGGCAGCCTCAGTGGAGCCGGCAGAGGGTGGGGCAGGGGCACTGCTGATGGCGGGGGGCTCGGGCTGACGGGGGCGCCACGGCGGCAAGACACAGCCAAGGTCACAGGGCAGGGGTATCAGCAGCCTCACCGCTTCCCTGGTCAGTGATTCCTGGCCCCGGGGGGGAGAAGAACTCAGAGGAGCTACGGCCACTAAGAGAAGCCCTCCTGGGACAGGCCACTTGAGACGCCGGCAGCGCCCGCCCCAGTGCACCAAGGAACAGTCCCAAGGCCAGGCCTGGCGGAGAGGGGCAGGTGCCGGGAGCCACGGCCTGAGGGAGCGCGGGGCCTGCCTGCTTGTCCTCCTGAGCGAGTGGCAGGTGAACCTGGGCTGCAGTGCTCGCCCCTCCCGCTCCCCAGAGCAACCTGCCGAGTGACCCAAGGACAGGATGACCATGCTCCAAACTAGAAGGTGAGATGTGGGATTCCACCAAAGGCGCTCTCACTCATGAATCCACTGATCTGGGTGTCAGAGCGCTTCCCGTGGAGATGACCTATTTTGTGAGGTCCCTCACTTCTCTACCCACTGCGTGAGTCTGCAGCTGCGGCCAGTCTGCCCGCACGCTGACTGCTGCTCACCTGGCCGCTGGGGACAGGCAGTGACAAAGGCAGACAAGGCCTGGGAGGCAGGGACACAGGAGACCAGGCACAAGAAGCCTGTGATAGGAGGCAAACTGGCCACTGCGGCTGGAGCACCCTGCAGGCCCCGCTGTCCCGCAGCTGACCCGCAGCCCACGCCTCCGGTGAAGCCTCAGGGGCCTCCCGCCAATCCCCGTCTGTGGCTCAGCTCACAGACAGGTCCCCAGGCCACCTCTGCCTCAGAGGAGCCTCCGCCTTTACCTGGGAAATGTCAGCAACGGGTTGGAGGAAGGCAAGGCCACACTGTTCGGCTGCTGCCCGAGCAAGTCACTACGGACGCAGTTGTGTGGACCACACAGCGTGGTGGCCAGCGGTTCTGGGGTCTCACAGGTCAGAACTCCGGGGCCTGGGGCCCTGCTCCTTCAGGCAGAGTCTCAGGTCGCAGGCCCGAGGGCTCCCTGCTGAGGCAGCTCTCCCCAGAGAGTCTGGCAGGTGTCCTCCCTCCTGCAGAGCCAGCAAGGCAGGAGGCCCTCTGTCCCCTCCCTCTGCCCAGCCTCTCTTCCCTCTCCCACTTCTCAGAACACCTGGAAGTGCTGGACCCCATAAGCCAGGTACTCGACCCACCTCAAATGCTGGCATCCGTCCAGATGCCCAGGACACCAGGGGTCCCCAGGTTCTGGGGACGGGATGTGAGCACCTTTGGAGGCCACTGTTTGACCACGGCAGGGGCGCCCTTAGGTCAGGGGCTCAGAAAGTTCTCCCTGAGGCTCTGATGCGTCACAGAGATGTGGAGTTGCGCCGAGCCGGCCACATGAGGAAGGGAAGAGACCACCCCTGCCAGGCCACAGTCACACCTGTCCCTGAGACGGTCTGGGGACCTGGTGAAGGCAGGTGAGACACAGCAGGCTCTGAGGGGCGGCGGGCCCAGGACCGGGGCACACGCAAGGGCGTCGGAAATCACCTGCGTTTCCAAGCACAAGGATGACGCGGTCTGATCCCTATTTCCAAAAGAACACCTGCTCACTGACATGTGGGATGGATCTGAAGGCGTCCTGGAAGCACGGGCAGGATTGGGACTGATGGAGAGGGAGACGTGCTCTTGCAAGGGGAGCGCACTGGCCAGCAGGAGGAAGAGACCAGCGGGCAGAGGGTGGCGGGGACTGAGGACCCGGCCCAGGGCAGGAGTCTGCGGGATGCCAGGCAAGGGCAGGGCTGGGTCCGTCCCAGCAGCTCCGGAGGAAAAATCAATAGTGCTGAACTCAGAGCTGGCCGCTTCCTTACATCATCATTAGGTGCCATTAAAGAATCAATGATCAGAATGAAAGGAGGTCTCTGCAAAAGGTCAGCTCCATGCCGCAGGGACGGGCCCCCAGGAGGAGCGGCCGGGCACAGGGCTGCTTCCTCCCAGACCTCCTCTGCTTAGCCAGAGGATCTGGTGGGAAATTAATCCACCTGAAACCTTGAGAAACAGACCCCTCCTTTCCTCCAGCCCTTTATTTTTATTTCTCTTTTTCCTGCGTGTAGGTCATTTCCCCTGGGAAGGTCAGCAAATCCTGCAGGGGGTGTTTGAGGGCAGCGTCTCAGGAGGCGGGGGCCCCATGCAGACAGGATGCAGACACGTCCCCAGCCAGGCACCTGAGGGACGAGGATCTGAAGGCCTCAGGAGCCCTGAGCCCCTCAGCAGGAGGCTGCTGCAGACTGTGTGACCAGCCTGGGCCCTGGGTAGGAGCACACGGTGTCCCCTCTGCCAGCAATCAAGAAGTGCACCCCCAGGGGCGGAGCCAAGGGTAAAGGGGCGCTGTTAGACGGAGAAATGGAAAATGGGGAGAAAACGGTGCAGTGAAAGTGTGACTCTGACTCCAGAAGTCCTGCCTCTCCCGCCGCCGTGCAGACTCACCCTCGGGGACCAAGCACTGCCTGGCCCCTCGCGTCAGCCCACTCTGCTGAGGGGTTCAGCCCCCACATGCCTGGAGAGAATAGCAACACGCCAACCTTCACGGGACCCTGGGCCTTCCTACCTCCTGCAGAGCGCGTGAGCCCCGGATGGGCCTGCGGTGTGCGGGGGGCCGGGGGGCCGGGCGGCCTCGCGCCTGCCTGGCTCAGGAGCTCAGCTGTCTCTCTGACAGAAGGGAGGAGCAGAGCCATGATCCAGGAAGACCCACTCACTCGGCAGACCAAGGGATTTGCTAGCCCCTCCTCGCCTTCCTGGTGCAGGCAGTGTCCACAGCCTCAGCCCGAGGCCCTGGCTGCCCACCCCCGAGGGGGGACTAACAACCCTTCGCCCTAGGTCCACCTTGGCTGGCCGGGCCGGCAGTGAGAAGCGTGTCCCAGACAGAAGCCTGGGTTCCAGGTTCAACTGCTAGCCCCCCTCAGCCCCTCACCCAGCAAGGCCCCCTCTGTCCTTCAATGCCTCTCTCCGGGGCCCCGCCCCCAGAGGTAGTGGGAGCACCTGGCCCTCCCACAGGAAGAGCCCGGGTCAGGAGTGCAGAGTCTGGCCCCCACCCAGGGGCTGAGACCAGGGTGCCTCGTCTTCCCACAGCTCTGGGGGGAGGCAGTAGGTAAGGAGGGGCAGGCAGCCCCAGGATCAGCCAGGCCCAAGGGACGCAGCAGCAGCACAGGAGACGACGGGTGCAGAGCGGAGCCAGGCGCCCGCTGCCCTCTCCCAGGACATCAGCCCGCTGACCTGCAGGAACCGCAGCTGTCCTGGGGCAGAGAGCTCCGACCCGCCCCCCTCGCCTCTGCAGGCCAGTCCTCTGTGGAGTCCTGGAGCTCACGTGGTCCATCCCAAACCACGGTCCCGCACACCCCTCTCCCCTTCCAGTCCACTTCTGGGAAGAGCGCGATGCCTGGACCCCGCGGACACTGCCCTGGAGCATGAGGGTGCGGCCCCGGGAACGGCCCTGCAGCTCCACAATCACGACCTCCACCCCACTTCCTGGTTTTCACCAAAGAGAACTGAAAACGGGTCTTAAAAATGGACTGACTTAGGCCTTGTGCTGTTGCCCTAACTGCCCCAGAACAGGTAATTCATAAAGAGTAAAGGCCTGTGCAGCACAGCTTGGGAGGCCAGGAGGTCCAAGGTCAAGGGCACTTGCTGGTGCGGACTCTGCAGAGTCCCAAGACAGCGCAGGCATCGGTGGCCAGAGGGTGCACTCAACAATCAGCCAAATTAGCTTCTGGGGAGACCCACCCCAGAGATAACCGATCACCCATTGACCCATGAACCCGTGAACCCACGGAAGGACCGTGTTCAGGACCCAGTCCCTCCGAAGGGTCCCCGGTTGCACCCTTAGAATCTCCCAGTGATGAAGGGACATCAGCACGAGACTCAGTGGGGACAGTCGCCCACACTCACAGCAGCCAAAAGTGACCATCTATGTCCATCAGCTAAAACACGGATACACCAAAGTGTGGTCTAGACACACAGCGAATGTCCATCAGCCTCACAAAAGGACGTCCTGACACCGGCTGCAGGGAGGCTGACCCTTGAAACCACTGGGCTGAGTGACGCTGCCAGACCCAGGGACAGCCGCTGTGTGCGCCTGCTCAGGGGACCTGGAGAGCCGGGTTCAGAGCAGAGGGCTTGGGGACCGTGGTTAGAGTCTAGGGGGGACGGCTTCGGCATTGCGAGAGGAAGGTTTCTGGAGATGGACAGTGGCAGTCGTGGGACGGGCACGTGCACTAAAGCCACTGGCCGCGCCTGCAGCGATGGCGGGAGCAGGCCCCGTGCACACTGCACCGGTGAGAAGGTAGGAAGAGAGGCCGTGGAGGGCGGGCGCGTCCTGGGCTGAACTGCTCTCCAAGACGCGCTGGCTGGCGGGTGAGAGGACAGTGGGTCCTGGGCCAGGTCTGGGACCCACCCGTCAGGCTGAGTGACTTTGGGGTGAGGACCACACCCCACTCGCGGCCTGTGGAGAAAACCAGGTGCATCAGTTGCTGGCTCCAGTTCCGCAGCAGCGAGGGCGGGGGTGGGACAGACAGGCACAGCCAGGCCCCCAGCGCCCACTGCCACCAACACGCACGGCCAGCTGGATGCCCTGCATGGTGACGCCCGGCCGCCAGCTCCTCTCCCTGACGGCAGCTGCCGCAGAGCAGGTGGCGAGCAGGGCCTGTGGAGGCGTGGGCAGCCTTGCTCAGTGCGCGGCGGGGTGGAGAGCAGCTCGCAGGGCGTGAAGGGCACCTCACTCCTGGAACTTCTCAAAAGAGAAGTCTGAGTGAGGACGAGGGACAGCAGACAAGAAGCATAAAGAGGATGCCCAGCACCGCTAGCCGCCAGGGCAATGCCAAGCCAAGCCTCAGTGAGACTCCCCTTCACACCACCACGGCCACCGTCAAAACCACGGACCCCTGCAAGTGCCGCGGGGAGTGAGAAACCGGAACTCGGTGCCCCGCAGTGGGAAAGGGCAGGGGGCTGTGCACGGAAAACGGTCTGGCCGTTCCCGAAATGTCAGGCAATCCCTGGTGGCTCAGCAGTCCTGCTCCTAGGTGGTACCGAGAGAAATGGGTGTGTGCCCACACAGAGCCACGTCAAGCACGCACAGCAGGACGGCGCAGTGGCCACGGGTGGAGCCAACCCCAGTGCCCCGTGTGGGGAGCTGGGGGCAAAGGCATCCGCCCAGGAAATGAGCTCGAGTGGCACACTAGGCCTGGCACGCCCCACGCCCCGGCTCTCCCGCACGCCGGCTGCTGTGAACGGCTCTGGCAGACACAGCCAGACAGCAGACAGGGGACCCCTGCCCTGCCTGCTCTTTGCCCAGGGGTCTCCCTGCCTGGAGTGGTGCCCGACACTCATCCTGTCCAGCTCAGACCCAGGAGGGTCAAGATCTCAGGCTGGGCTGTAATCGGTTTCCCGGGGCTTCCTGAACACACCTGCTGGGCCAGGCTTGCCCACATGAGGGCAGCGAGCCTGTGCCCCTGGTCAGGGGCCGTGGGCATGGCAGCGGGTGAGCTCTGAAGGACGACTTCCTTCTTCTTCACTCTTGACTGTCTTTCTTTCTTGGCTGCCATACGAAACGCATCTCTTGTGCATGAAGCAGAGTGTTGCAGCCCTGTTGGGCCTGCGGTTGGAAGGAGGGATGTGACGGGAGCTTCCCTGCTCCCCTGAGCCCATGGGTATGTCAGTGACGTGGCATGGCAGATTCCCTCACTGTCCCCCATCTCTTCTTTGCTTCCGCTGGCAAAGTCAGGGCTGCGAAGGCCCAGGCACAGGCCACCTTTCAGGCCCAGCCTGCGATGTGGTGTGCATGCTACCCTTTCAATAGGGGGGTGTGCACGGATCAAACCCAGGAGTTCTTAACTCTGAGCCATATCCCCAGCCCTTTTTAATTTTTTACTTTTAGACATGACCTCACTAAGTTGTTGAGGCTGGCTTTGAACTGCCATCCTCCTGCCTCAGCCTCCCGGGGATTACAGGCCTGCGCCACCGCACCTGGCCTGCAGTGGTGCCAGTACAGCCGGAGCGGCTGAGGGGCGAGGAAGAGCGTCAGGGCTGTGGCACGCCTCCCGAGCTTGCTGCTCGACCGGCACAGCGTCAAGGGCTTCACACCCAGGAAGGGACTTGTGTGCACTTAAGTCTGATGAGGACATTGGGGTTGCACTGTCCAGCTCAGTGCAAGGTCCACTGCACCCGTCTTCAGTCCCGAGCTTAGCCGCCCCCCTGAGACCGGCAGCCTCTTCCCAGGGGGCCCTGCCGGGCTGTGTGTAGGGACTGGGCAGCGCGAGAGGGGCAGCAGCAGGTGGGCCTGGGTGAGGGCTGGGCAACTGAGCCGCACAAGGCCATGGCAAACCCAGGTTCCCGCAGGCAGGCGAGCACAGCAGCCCCGCGGCAACCCGCTGCACTCAGGGAGCCAGAACCCGGGAACCCTGGGAAGCCCGGGGGCCCGAGTCTGGAGCTGCAGGGGTGCTGTCGGCTGGAGCGCTTCAGGCCTGGTGCGGCTGCGCCTGCAGACGTCCATCATCAGCGACCAGCACTCCAACCCCCGGGCCTCCTCGAGGAGGCCAGCCTGGGATGGCAACCCACCAGCTCAGTCCAAACCCCCTGCTGTCTTCTCTCTCCTATCCACTGCTGGCAGCGTCGTGGTCAAGTTCCAAGGCAACCTGATGACAGAGCTGTCCACCCTTGAACTTGGCATAGCTGTGGCTACACCCAAACCTCTGGAGCCCCCAGAGCCCAGCTCCGGCTGTGAAGTCAACAGCTTTCCCAAGGTGGTCACCTCCCGGGCCGACCTTGTCCTCCCAGAACATCAACAGGGTTAGCGGATGCAACCAAAGCAGAAATCCCACACGCTGTCCCCACTCTCCTGTCCTACGGCCGCAGCCCGACTGACCAACAGAGGACTCCAAACTACACAGCCCTCTGTGAGGAGCAGCCTTGCTACTCGGCGTGAGCCACGCCCTGATCAGCAAACCCAAAGAGCTTGAGACGCGGCATGGCGGGGGTGGATCGCGTGAGCGATTTCAAAACACCGTCCCTAGCTGGGAGAACCCCAGAGAGAGCGGCAGCCCGGGGCATGCAGCTCCAGGACCTTGTCCCTGTGGAGGCATTTGCCTGCAAGGTGGCCATGGCCTCAGAGCAGGACGCTGGGGGCGTTTTGTGATAGTTTGGTCACCAGGTTCATCTGCCCGAGACGCCTGCCCCGCCGCCCCCAGCTCACTGTGCACACTTGTGTTGTGAGGAATGGTGAGAGCAAGTCCCCTCTGGCTCTGACAACTTCCCAAATGAAGCTCAGGAACCCCAGGCTCACCTCCCAAGGGACAAAGCCACTTAACCCTTGGTGACTGGGTCTACCCTTGACAGAAGCCCGTATCCTCCCTGTCTTGAGGATGCTGAGGAGCAGAGAGGCTATGGCGACCAGGAGAAGTGCCGAGTCCAGGCCCCTGTGTTACCCTCCGACACACGTCAGTGACCGCCACGGTCTCCCCCGACACCCAGGCACCATTTCTCCACACCCACCACTCAGCAGGCCCTCCAAGTCCACAGCAGAAGTGACATCACTGCCCGTGTGCCTCTCCTGCTGGGCTCCCTGCCCACCGCCCTCCACCTGGCAGCTGGCAGAAGCTGACCTGGCGTCCCTGTGCCCCCCACCACGCTCCGGAGCAAGGTTCGACATGCCCTTCCAACCCAGCTGCTCCCGCACCCCGAGGACAGCAGCCTCCCACCTGGGCACAGCCTCTCCACCCGCCACCACAGCCATGCGTCTAGCCCGCGGGCTGGCCCGCAGCAGCACGAGGTCTGCACAACCCATCGCAGCTGTGGTGGGGGTCACCCTGCCGCAGTCCCCTAAGCCACAGTCACCCACTTCTCGGTGCCTTGCCTGCCGGGGTCTGTCATTGATGATGCTGCTGTTGTCCTTGTTTCTAATTCTTGCAAGACACTGTAAAGTGACCTGAGTAATTCTGTGACCATGAGGAAACAGATCAGGCCAGCGATGAGTCACAGATTTGTTTAGGCATCCAAGAATCGGCCTTCCTGGGACTCAGCGTCACAGTCCTGCCTGAGTGACGCACTCCTCCCTCAGACGGCCTTCCTGGAGGTGCTCGTGCGAGGGATGCTTGGAGACCAGGACGAAGGCACCGCACTGTGCAGAACCCTCTGTGGAGAGCAGCCAGCAGCGGGTGCCTGAGTGACAGCTCCCACAGGAGGAGGCTGGGCCTGGGGAAGTGGCCACGCCCCTGGGCTCCAGGGACAGCAGTGGAAACCTGGCCCCAGTGCAGGGAGCACGTCTGCCTCCATCCTGGGAGACGTCTCCCTCCAGGGACCCTGGGCCAGGCAGCTCCTGGCACGGGACTCAGGGCGGGGGTCGGTGGGCACAGGCCCTGGGGCTGGTTTGCTCTGCTCTCCTGGAGCCTTCAACCTGGGCAGGGCAGAGGCACGGACAGGCTGGAGTGGGCAGGCGTCTCCGCGACTCCCGCAGCACTGGCTGAAGCCCCCAGCCACGCTCCCTGCTCCGCAGCCTGGCCTGCAGGTCTCAGCTCTCGGCCTCAGCTCTGGGACCCTCGGCCCAGTGCAGCCTGGGCCTCCACTGGCCCCTGCTGCCCTCAGCCCACACACACTGGGCACAGTGTCCCCAACACCAGGGACACCTCCAGCACACAGAGGAGGCACTTCCCAGGGAAAGGCCTGGAGCTCCTGGCACAGCCCTCCTCCCCGGAACTCCAGGGACTGCCCTTCACGTCCCCACTGCCCTCTCAGGAAGCACCTGCCTCCCCACAGATGGCGCGACGGTCTGAGGAGGAGGCAGCCTGGGTGCCTCCCGCTTCTGAAGGCGCCTCCTGAAGACACAGGCGTAGGTGGTGAAGGGCACAGGAGCTTAGCGGGAGTCGCTCCGCAGACTCTGAGGAAAACGAGTCCTGTCCAGCTGACACCGAGGGGCATGGAAGGAGCCCCTCTGGTTGCCACCAATGTGCACCTGCCTCAGGAAGCCAGGAGTCCAGCGGGCAGGTCACGCATCTCCACAGGCTGTCACTGGGAGGATGAAAGGAAGGAAGGTGGAAGCCTCCTCCAGAAGGAGGCCCAGCCCCACAGCAGCGGGCACGCTGCCAGGCGCTCTCTCCAGCCTCCCCTCCTGCCAGGCCAGGGGCGTGGTTCTCCCACTGGTGTGTGTGTGGCAGCACATGTGCACATGGGCACAAACACACGCAGAGAGGCACACGAGCACACATGCACACGTGCACATGTATTCATGCACACATATACACATTGGAACATGCACACATATGTTCAGAGACACATGCAGGTGTGCAAAGCACCACACGTTTGTGCATGTGCATGCATGCGTGTGTGCAGAGGCGTGTATGTGCATGTTAGCAGGCATGCATGTGTTTGTACGGACAAGTGCTTGCACATGATATTTGCACACATGCATACCTCAGCACACCTGAGTAGAGCACAAAGGAACATGCCAGCGTGCGCAGCATCACACTCATGCAGGTGATCACACTCACACACACACCCAGCATGCACAGCATCACACTCATGCAGGTGTCCACCACACACTCACGCACACCCACCGTGCGCAGCATCACACTTGTGCAGGTGTCCACCACACACTCACGCACACCCA